>CAEGAE010098587.1:0-39487 GCA_903067095.1 Girardinus metallicus
TCAACACACTAACTTCATGTCTAAAATAAACTTTGCTCTCATTTTAGCATTATTAGCAGCTTACCACTTTGCTGTGTCCCTCGTTTCCATAGAGATAAGGAACTGACCCTCAATTAAGCAAAGTCTTTCAGAAAATCCCTCTTGATACCTGTGTAGATTGCTGAAGCACTCACGTTCAAACAGACTGTTCCCGCTGATGTGGGAACATTCCTGAGAAAAATCAAAATTGACCAGACACTTCGAAGAGGCTCTGATGCTGGGAGTGATGTAAGGAGTTATGTGTGTTAATGTGCGCTGCAACCAAACATTTTGTTTAAATGTTTGGTTTAGCATAATTGAACTAGGACTACAAAATTGCTGCAAGGAGAAAAAAATGGTGAATTCACAAAATCAGTTAGCTGGAAGTCCATTATCTTGTTTAGCAAATGCAGTGACATCACAGACAAGAAAAATGTTATAGCGAATAAAAAAAAAATGACCCAAAAAGAATTTAAAGATATCTACGCAGCAGCGGGAGAGAATAAATAAAATTTTTTTGCTCTCCTAGACACTCAAAGTAAAAAAAAAAAAATATTTAAGGGCTAAAAAAGTGGATTTTGCATCATGTGTCCCCTTTAAAATCATGATGAATGAACAGTTTTTCTTTCCTTGCTACTTCATTGTCTCAAAATTTTCTCATTAAGATGTCAAAATGGCTTCAGAATGTCTGCAACTAGTAAGGGACGTTTCAGCAAAACTTTGGAGAGCTTAGAGGAAAAAAGCTTTTCTCTTCATTTTTGAATGACAAAAGTCTATCAGTATTTCTTATTTCTGGTCTTCTGGGTACCCTGACTGCTACCCTGCATGTTTTAGGTGTCTCCCTTCTACATCACTCCTGAATTGAATAAGTGGATGATTAATAAGATTCAGCAGCACTTGATGACATGCAGAAGAGGCAGTGCAACCACTTGAATCAGGTTGTTCTGGAGCAGACACATCTAAAACATACAGGGCAGGAGGCCTGAGGACTGGTACTGTTAAAAACTGCTCTATTATATTCAAGCCTCAATCTCTTTGTTTTGCTATTAAGCTGATTTAGACCTTGTACGTAGAAGTGGAAGGTAGAGCATTCAGTTGACACGCTGCTGTAGCACAAGCACATTATCCTCATAGAAGCTTGATGTTTCAATCTGCAGCTACATCAATTTTACGCTTTCTTTCTTTCTGTAGCCAATGACTACGGGCTGTTTCTGTCAGACGAAGACCCAAAAAAAGGCATCTGGCTGGAGGCTGGGAAGGCCCTGGACTACTATATGTTAAGGAATGGGGTGAGTGGCAGTGAACACTGGAGAGAGGTTGCAAGACATCTCTGGTGTGGCTTAAATATGGCTCAATAATTCTTAAAATGTATTGAGTTTCCTGCTGAGAGGGGCTCAGATGGAGTATATCTGTGTAGCTGATTTTTACCAACTATCAACCACTCCTTTCTCTGGTAGGACACCTTGGAATACAAGAAGAAGCAGAGGCCTCTGAAAATCCGCATGTTAGATGGCACAGTAAAGACTGTCATGATAGACGACTCCAAGATCGTCAGTGACATGCTCATGACCATCTGTGCTAGAATAGGTCAGTTCTTTTACAATTTCTTGTTTTTATCTGAAGAACTCTCATCTTGTTTACAATAATTTCTGTCTTGTCTGCAGGCATACCGACCATAAGTTAAAGACAAAACTGAAATTAACTCAAAGCTGTGTTTGTCTACCAGGTATAACAAATTATGATGAGTACTCACTGGTGCGAGACATTGGTGAGGAAAAGAAAGAAGAAACCACAGGAACACTGAAAAGAGACAAGACTCTCCTAAGAGATGACAAGAAGATGGAGAAGTTGAAGCAGAAACTCCACACAGATGATGAGTGTAAGATTCACAGGGGGCTCACAATCCTATACAAAACGGACATCTGTCAAAAGGTCCTTAAAAAGTCTAAAGCTTGGGGTGCTGTGGTGGTGCAGTGGTTAAGCACAATCCACATATGGAGACCTTAGTCCTCGATGCGGCTGTCGCAGGCTCAATTCCTGGTCTTCCTCCTTCTCTCATTACCCACTTTCCTGTCAATTCACTATCAAATAAAAGCCACTAGAGCCAATAAAACCATTAAAAACATCTAATGGTCCTGACAAAATCTTCAATGAGTTAATTAACTCACTTTCAGCTGATATTCATAAACACACTCACATGTGATTATGACTCATTCTGGAATTTTTTTAGGCAGGAATAATAATTCCTGCCAGTTCCATGTAAAATAACAGCTAGAGCAGTCAAAACTTGTCCTGTTAAAAAAGTATGCATTAGTTGCATGAAGTCAAATGTATTCATTTGGATTATAAGAGCCTCCTTAAAGTGTCTCTGCTCTTTGCTTTTTCTGATCAAAACTACCTTTGGCTAATATCCTGACATCCGTGTTGTCTTTGTGAACTTAACATGACATGTCCTGTGTGTGTTAATGGACAGAACTGGACACAATCTTTTATAATGTTCTGGATATGGATAAGTATAGAAAAAGAAAACAGGGAATGAAAATATTTTAGATTTTTTTCAGAGCTTTTACCTTCTCTAATTTACAAAAGCCAAAATTCTAGTAAGTCTTAAATGCTTTGAATAATTTATCCTATGAGTTTTACATATATTTTCTTTAATTTGCAAAATCATATGATGTTGTATTTTTTTCAATATATTTTAACCAAAATGTCAACATTTCCATTTTGGACTTGCTTACTAAATGCCTTTCATTATTGGTTTAACCTAAAAGCATAAAGTTAAAACTCTGCATGTAAATGTCCAAAATGCTCTAAAAAAATTCAGGAATAAATATCTAAAAGGTGTGGGATTTTGTAAGAAACAAATTAAGAACCCTGTGATCTACATCTACTTCTTGATTTCTTGTCTAACATAAATGATTATTTTGTTAGTGAACTGGTTGGACCATGGGAGGACCCTGAGGGAGCAGGGTGTGGAAGAGACAGAGATGTTGCTGTTGAGAAGGAAGTTTTTCTACTCGGACCAGAATGTGGACTCCAGAGACCCTGTCCAGCTTAATCTGCTTTATGTACAGGTAATTGAGAACATACAATCTTTGCTTTTATTTATTTCTTTTTCAGCTTGATGGGGCTGGCACTACTTGCCCATGCATCAGGGTTAGTCTAAATACCGCATGTTTGTTTTATCAATGATGCTTGCTGTTGCTCTCCGTATTGATCCTGAATTTCTACTCTGTGTGTGTGTTTGCGTGTGTGTGCGTGTGGTGGAACAGGCTCGTGATGACATCCTGAATGGATCACATCCAGTTTCATTTGACAAGGCCTGTGAGTTTGCGGGCTATCAGTGCCAGATTCAGTTTGGTGATCACAATGAGTCCAAACATAAGCCTGGATTCTTAGAGTAAGCACTGGCCTCATGTTTTATTCAGCTGTTTTTCTTTTGGTTCCATCATTTTGATGTTTTGATGGTTCTTTGAAATCCTGATAAAGTCACACTGCTTGTTTGATCATGGTTGAACTGTTTTCTTCTCAGTTTAAAGGAGTTCCTGCCTAAGGAATACATTAAAAATAAAGGGGAGAAAAAAATCTTCCAGGTAAGAGAATCTGTGGAGGTTTAGAAGTCTAACTGTTTAGACTATAAAAAGCTCACACAGGTTAAATAATATCTTATCTTTCAAGATGTATCCCCTGACAACTGAATTAGAAAACATGCTGCATGAGTCATTAAACTAAATGTAAAGGTCTCCTTTATGCAGCGGCAAGCTAATTAATGCACTTCTGTTCTTCCTGCTTCTGCAGGCACATAAAAACTGTCAGAACATGACAGAGATTGAGGCTAAAGTCAGCTATGTGAAGCTGGCCAGGTCTTTGCAAACCTACGGCGTCTCGTTCTTCCTGGTTAAGGTAAGCGGAAAATTACTGTTTTGCTTTTCTTCTGCTGCCTAAATCTACACAAAAATGACTGAAACTTCTACAGGCTATAACACTCTACTTCTAACGTGCTCCCAATGAACTGATGTCATGTGCTTCTTAATTCAATTGTAAGCAGGATGCCTTTAGTGGCAATTTTAAAAATATCAAACTGTTTGTAGCAACAGGGCAGTAAAATCATGCGACTGACCTTGTGACTTGCTGATGGTCAGTTCCAAACTTTAGAAACTCTCATCTCAAATGTTAACAAATCACGTCTGTGTGAGTCCTTCCTGAGTTACTCCTTTAAAAGTAAGTGGGACTTTAAAGGGGAGCTGAATATCTGTTTTTTTGATTCCCTCAAAAGATATAGTCAGGGTAAAGAGACAGGACATCCCCTTTAAATTCTACCCTGTTTTCTGTTTTGTGTGTTTTCAGTGAGGCAAGAAAGGACAACTGTAATTTTTTCCCTTCACTTTTACCGTCTTCTGTTTCCATTGTTTTTACTTGTTTAAGATAAGTAAAAGCTTATCTGTAATTCATTCTTAGAGATCATTTTCTCCCCCCTACCTCCTTTTTTTTTTTTTTTTTACATTATTTCTCAGTGTGGATAATAAACCCATGCCTGGTGTTTACCAGTTTAAAATTTTCAATTTGGACTGTTTCAAATCTGGAGACTAAAATAAATGTTATAATTTTACTAGATCATGAAAGTTTTTGATAAATTCAGTTATCAATATAATTAAAGGTTATTTATTCACTACTGGAACTGTGAGTAGTGATGAATCAGCTTCCAGTAGATTTACTGAGCCCAGAGCTCAAAAGCCAATTGTGATTTGTTTGCTTTCAGTAAGAATATTCTGCTTTTCTTGATTCATTGCAGGAAAAAATGAAAGGCAAAAACAAACTGGTGCCTCGTCTGCTGGGAATCACCAAGGAGAGCGTAATGAGAGTAGACGAGAAGACCAAGGAGGTCATCCAGGAGTGGAGTCTGACAAACATCAAACGCTGGGCTGCGTCACCCAAAAGCTTCACTCTGGTGAGTTTTCCTGTCTACAATTTTTAATTATTGCTGATCACATAAATAAGATGACAACCCAGGAGGTTGTTAGAACATTAACAATTTAACTTCTGATGGGACAGAAAATCCATTGGCATGTTCTGTGAACCAGGGATGTAGGCAGCCTTGAGGTGGGCCAAGTATAGAGCCGCCAGTGTCAGAAGCCATTGAGTCAATCACAAGTTTCCTTGACCAGGTCTCCCTCTGGTGGTTGATGTGAAAAACCACAAATGTTGTCTGACCTCACCAGCACATGCTTGCCCTGCAAGCACGGAAGAAAACTCCGAAGAGCCAGAAACACAGCTCGTAATTTCATTGATGTGCTCCCTGCTCTGCCGCGGGGCTCATGTCCCCTGTGCCATCTGACCCTGCCAGGTCACACCCTAGCCTGTGGTTGCATCCGTAAACACAACCTCTCATCGACATGGGATGGAATCGAGCGGGACCCCCCTTGTCATAAACAACCTCATCCTCCACTGGGACAGAGACTGAAGACACTGAAGTCTTCTGAGACAATGAGCATTCCGTGTGGGGTCCATAGTCAAGCTGTGCAACCACATCTGGACGGGCTGCAGTGACTACGGGCACTACGCTGGATGCCGCTGTGAGCATGTCCAAAAGTCAAACATTCTTCACAAGAGGCAGCACCACGCCGTGCCTGAATTCCGGGAGCATGCTCAGTGTACTGTCGGGGCGACAGGCAAGCAGTCATTGAGATGGAATTCATAGCAATGCCCAGGAAGATTGTCTCCTATGAGTGAATCAGACTGCTTTTCTCCATGTTCACCTGCAAACCCAGGCATCCCACATGATTGAACACTAACCAGGTATCTCAGACCTCCTGGTCTCATGGTGCTGCATAAATGAGCCAATCTTCCAGATATGGGAGGATCTTCAATCCTTGTGCCTGCAGAGGGGAGAGGGCTGCTGCAAAGCAACAGGTGAACACCCTGGGAGACAGTGAAAGTCCGAACAGGAAGACCCTGAACTGAGAAATGAAATATCTACATGTTTAAGAGATTGAGTTTATTGTGTTTATAAAGCTCTTTCAAAAAAAAAAAAAAAAAAAACTAACACTAAAAATGGTTGGAGAGCATGAATGTCTTATTTCATTCATTATTCTTCTGTCTTTCAAAATCTTGCCGCAGGTGAACATGCATGACTGATTCATACCGAGAATCAATGCAAAGTCCAGGACTTGAGTTCTACACTGCATGTGCTCATCTTTTAATCCAAAGCTGTCATTTGATCTGCTGACAGGACTTTGGAGACTACCAGGATGGATACTACTCTGTGCAAACCACTGAGGGAGAGCAGATTGCCCAGCTTATTGCTGGTTACATTGATATCATCCTCAAAAAGGTCAGTAGGAACATTCACATGTAGTAAATGACAATACTCCAAACAAGTAAAATATTTGTAAGCAAAATATTTGTTAGTTGTTTGAAATTTTGTGGTCAATCAGCGGCAGCTTAAAACCGCATTTGTGTCTTCATATTACTGTCTTTTAATAGAAAAAAAGTAAGGACCACTTTGGCTTTGATGGAGATGATGAATCACCCATGGAGGAGGACTCTGTGTCTCCCAAAAAGTAAGTGTGTGTGTCTTTACAGATAAATTGGGTCAAATCAGGACAGAAAATCCACATGTGGATTTCAATACATACATTCAAAGAGTAAACCATTAAATATTCATTATACATAGATACTGTATGTGTGTATGTATTGTATATTAAGATTGGGTTTTTAATGTGTTAATTTTGTTTAATCAACTACAGATAAAAATAACACATTAAAAAGAATTACCTTATTTTATCACACTGCAGTGTAAGCACACTTGAACGACAAACCCCTTAAAAATTATTAAAATATGAAAAGCCCATTTATTTCAGAAACTATAGATTAACTATACTCAGATATTTTTGAAAGCCTTTATTTCTGTGAATTAGGATGATTTTCCACTTACAGCGAATGAAAACATGACATTTAAAATGAGAGTATTACAGTAAACCAAGAAAAATAACTATTTTAAAAAACATTAAGGTGGGTGCTTTATCAAAATGCTCATTAAATGACATTTAGTGAGCAATTTAGATTTATAGCCAACTTGAAATTCGGGCTGGATTGGGCCAAAATTATTTACTTGATGATGGGTCAGGCTTCTGTGGCGCATTTAATAAACTTCAAGCACATACACAGAGAACACCAAAAGAGGATGCACGATCAAGTTGTGTTAATCTACTTATTAGTCGAAGCAGAGGAGTAGGTGTCTGTTAAAAGTGCAGTTCGCTGTACCGTAGTGCACCATAGTGGTGGAGCAACTCCACCACTATGGTCCTATTAATCACACAACCCAGATGACCAATGCTAAAAATGGAAGCAGTTGCGTTGTTTACTCTAATAATGCTCAAAAAACAAAACCAGTTAAAGCTTAATTAAAATAATATTTTATCCCCTCCAAGCTTCTAACTTCTCCATTCTCTCTGTTCTTCTTCTGTTTTTTTTATTTGCTTTTGTTTTGTTTTTTTGGGAGGATCAGCGAATAACTTATTGATGTATCAGTATTGGGACACCACTTGTAAATAATGGATGTCAGTGAATCCATTATTTATTGAAACTATTTACTGACATCACTAAATATCTGGTAGAGGAAAAAACATGTCACTGTTTCTAAGCCAAAATTATTTTAATCCAGAAAGTTTCTGCTTTTACTTTATTGGCTCTTGATTAATTATGCATCATTCAGATTGGGGGCGAGTTATTAATAAAAACATTTTATCTGTAGAGAACAGAAAATTACATTTTGGCTCGTAAATATATAAACGTACTTTAGATGATGCAGAGTAGACTAGAACCAGAAGACTTGAGTGGTCTGGAAGGTTGATACAACTTTAACAGTATTTTAAAGACTATTCTCTAAGTGGAAGGACTTTATAACATGGGGTGATGTGCTTTATCTTCCTGGTTTTAGTGAGAACACAAGCATCAGCATTTCAACTAAAGATGTGTTTAGCATGGGTGAGTTTATCTAGATCTCGCTGCAACAATAGTACTTTAAGTGTGCAAATGTTCTTCAGGTGATAGAAGGTTGACTTATAATTATCTTTATATGTCTCTGATGGTTCAGGTTAGAGTCCATCACAACACTCTGATTTTTGGCCTGACCTCTAGTTTCTGGTTCTAATACCTGAAGCTTTGTGATGACTCTGGATTGGTCCTCTGTAGGTCAAAGATTATAACTTCAGTTTTGTTTCTATTCAGCCGAACAAATTTTGTGGCACATCCACACATCTCAGCATTTGTTCTCAGCTTCTGTTCAGTGCTTTGGAATCACTTGGTGACATTGTAGTTTTGGATGGTCCTGCATACATCACATCTCTTGGAGATTCCATTTTAATCCAAATGTTTCATTTTGGTGTGGGAAAAGAAATAACTTTTCTTTCATTTAATCATTCATCATTCTAATGTGCTGAGAGGTATATCAAAATGGAATTGCTGTAAATATTAACATTCTTTTAGATTAAGTAGTGAAAATTATGAATTTGCGCAAAAAACACTTTATCTTTTTACTTAGCCATTGATGAGGTTTTCTTCATAAGAGTTGATTATTGATTATTGCCACTTCTAGGAAAACAGAAATGTATCCGCTTTACATGTGAGTTTAAAGCAGAACTTTAAGCTCATGTTCACTGCATTATCATACCACCTTTCACATATTTCCTAACTTTACACCGTCTATTGTGATGTTGTACTATCTAAAGTTACTGCTCACTTTGTGGATGCATAAGCTGCTATAATTCTCTGCATATCTCCTTGTGTGACTCCAGGTCGACTGTAATGCAGCAGCAGTTCAACAGGATGGGCAAGGTGGAGACAGGCTGTGTTGCCCTGCCAGCCATCATGCGCTCAGGAGCTGGAGGTCCAGAGAGTTTCCAGAAGGGTTCCATGCCCCAGGCCAAACAGCACATTACCAGTGGGCAGATGCACAGGGGACACATGCCTCCTCTGGTAAAAACAAAAAACAAGACGACCTGTTAATGCTCATTGGTGGTAGTAGTGTTGTGGCTGGTTGCACTGCAATGGGTGGAGCTAACAATAGACATTTTGGGTACAGTGCCCTCCCACCGCATCCCCTGATTCAGACTACCTTTAACCTGACTTTAGCCAAGATCTGTGCAGATTTTTCATACATAGCTTCTGGTCTTTTCAACCCCAAAATGATATTTAGCTGAATAAAGCTGAGCATATGAAAAGTTTGTGTGAACCCCTGAAGCCAAACACCATGTTTTCCTTATCAGTATCATTTAGTCTTAGGATCTATACATAGTCCACAAGAACAGAAGAAATATCGGGGCTATAAGAACAAAATGGCTTCATTTTCAGTCTGAATATATTAGCATCTTGTTCTTGGAACATCATCTGAGCCAAACCTTTTTTCCTGCATTGTTTGCTACAACAACTATGTACAAATCTGCAGTAGGAGGGACTTCTGAGGACCAAGACATGTACTGGCCAGAAAGAGGCCTCTGAAATGTGTTAATATTGGCTTTACTGAGGTGTATTTTCTTCCAGACATCAGCACAGCAAGCCCTGACTGGAACCATCAACTCCAGCATGCAGGCTGTCCAGGCGGCCCAGGCCTCTCTGGATGATTTTGATACGCTGCCCCCATTAGGAACAGATGCTGTGAGTTTTACAATTTGTCTGCTGGGAAAAGTGATTCCAGAGCATAATCCAGGAGACTGCTTAGCAAACTGTGAAATGATTATTCAGATATCCTATTTTTTTCCATGGGTTTGATTTATTGAATTGTGTGAAAGATCCAGAATACAAGTGCAATGGTAGCTACCTTCAAATTTTTTGCATAATTCCCTTTATGAATCATAAATGTTCTTTGTGATTATATAAACCCTGAAATACATTAGCAATAGCAGGTTGCAGATGCAGAAAATATTAAGTTCCTAATGTAAATCACTTTGCTTTTCACTCATCAGCACTGACAAACATGAGGACCCATCCTCTGTAGTCGTTTTGGGGTCATTGACATATACTGCATTATCGTCCTCTTTTTAAGGCATCCCAAGCCTGGCGCAAAAACAAGATGGATGAGTCCAAGCATGAGATCCACTCCCAGGTGGATGCCATCACAGCAGGCACAGCATCCATGGTCAACCTCACAGCAGGTAGAGAGAAGAAAAGATCAGCTTGTTTTCAGAGTTGTAGAATTGAATTGTATCTCCCAGAGAGGATAGAGCCAGTTAGCTGGGTCGTGTAGAGAATGTAAAAATCACTGCAGGGACCTTCAAGCAGTTAAATACTTTTATCACAAAATGATGACAAGATCAGATTGCATTGAATGACAGTAGGATCAATATGGAGTGTATGTCATTGGTTGGACTGAACTGACTTTTTTGTGTAAAGATGAAGTCTTGAGAACAGCAGTGTGGCTTGCTGATGACGGGTATCAGCAAGTCATCCTTACTGTGTCCAAATGAAGTAAAGAAAATCTATACAGCCAGCTGATCCAACAACATGCAGGCTAGTTTGGTGTAATCACTCTGATTGGTCAGAGTGACACGTTCAAATATTCTACTGATAATGCTTTTTGAAAATGTGACTCATAAATGTGTCAGTTGGTTTCTGTAATCAAGTTTTTTCTCCACAACTTTTATCAGATGCTTATTTTTTTATCCCAGAAGAACGTATGACAAACTCATTCATACTGCACAGTAATCAATGGTATTCACAAAAAAATTTTTTATGGTCCTAGTTGTTCTATAGAAATTCAGTGATATGTAATGAGATTTACTCGCTGTCAATTTTGCTGTTTAGAACCTGATACATATGGCAATTTCAATTCTTTATGTTAATTTCTCATGTGAATTTGTTTCTGATACACGAGAGATATTATATTTACTTTGGGAATAAATGCAGTTGCTATTTGTGTTCTTAGGTGATCCAGCTGAGACGGACTATACAGCGGTTGGCTGTGCAGTCACCACAATCTCATCCAACCTGACTGAGATGTCAAAGGGTGTGAAACTACTGGCAGCCCTGATGGAAGACGAAGGTGGAAACGGGCAGCAGCTGCTGGGTGCTGCCAAGAATCTGGCCAGTGCTGTTTCTGACATGCTGAAGACATCTCAGCCGGCAAATACAGAGGTAGATGGCAGCTTTAGGAGGTGGAGACATTTTATGTCTGTCTTAAGTCATTATAGTTGTTCTTCATGTCTTACTTTTGCAGCCTCGTCAGAACTTGTTGCAAGCAGCAGGAAATGTCGGTCAGGCTAGTGGAGAACTCCTATCTCACATTGGAGAGACAGACACTGATCCACAGTTCCAGGTTTGTCAGTCCTTACTTTTATTGAGGTGTTTTTTGTTTTACAGTCTACAGTCAGAGAAGGTTTAATATGAGCCTATCCTATCTTTGCAAATGTAACTGCTTTAAGTATTCTGGGATGGTTTTTCTGAATGTGTAGGTGTGTTTTATATGAATTTACAATTACAATTTCTTCAAATGTGCATTTGTGAGGTCAGATCCTGATGTTTAGGGGATAACCTGGCAATGGTACCCGTTTATGTTGAAACATGAAGGTGGCAACCCATTGAACCCTCAGATTGCTTTACAGGAGGTAGGAGTTTATTATATAACCAGTACCAGTTGCTGGTTCAAACACTGGCTCTGTCTGACTTTGTCCTATCTTTGGGCCCAAACTGGTGGCACGGCTGCATGGTAGCTATGCCTCCGTCACTCTGCCCCGGGGAAGCTGTGGTTATTATGTAGCTCACCACCATCAGTGTGGAATGAATGACTGACTACTTGTAGTGCACAACGTTTTGGAGGCCTCATACTTAATAAAGCACTGTACAAGTACAGACCATTTACCGTTCCCCCAAAATGTCTTTGTATGTTGTACCCTTAATAGTTCCATTGACTAGAACAAGGACACAAATAGTTCCTCTCACTAGAATGCCTGCTCATCACAATACCCCCGTCATAATCCCCTCCTATCAACCTTTACATCTGACACATGCAGCCAGACAAATACTATTCACTTAGCAACTATCAAACCCAGACTCCAATCCGTTGGCCTGCCAGTCGGGAATCATGACTGGAATCAAACATGTCTCCAGTTTTCTAGAGCCCAGTGCTTGTGGTCTTCGTTCCACTGCATTCAACACTTGGCATCATACTTGGGGATTTAAGACTTGGATGCAGCTGTTTGGCCATGGAAATCCATTCCATGGAGCTTAATACACACTGTTCTTTAAATGACCTTTTAGCCACATGAAGTTTGGACAAACTTCACAACAGATCATGAAGTTTGGAGGTCTGTAGCTATTGACTCTGCAGAAAGCTGGCAACCTCAATATCTGCTGAAAATGCTCTCATGTCCAATTGCTATAATACACTGATATAATACCAACAAGAGTTGACTGGAATATTTTATGACTGAACTTTTTGCACAGGTGGGATACTGTTATTGTACCATCGTGGAAATCACTGAGCTCCTAGGAGAGAACTGTTCTTTCACAATGTTTATAGAAACTGTTTGCATCCCTTGGTGACCTATACTTGAGGTCATTGGAACTATTTAAACATGTGAATTCAGTGATGTGTGAGCCAATACTTTTGACAATATACTGAAGTCAGAGTAGCATTACTGCAATATATTTTGATTCAAGTAGAGGTATTCAGCCAAAAAATGGCTGGAGAGTTGAAAAGCAAGAGTTAAAAGGTATTTGGTTAAAATACTTATATTTCAGATTTGGAGTGTACATTCAAACATATGTGGTCCTTAATAAAAGTCTTATGGATGTACTACACATTTCTCACAGTATGAAACTTTGTTTCGTGTTTAATGAATATATTTGACAGCATCGGCCTAAAGGATCTTTCAGGGGTTCCAGATGGAGAACTCCCTCTAACGTTCGAGTGCTGGTAACTAACGTATCCTCCAGATAAAAGCATGACTCATTTTGCCTAATCAAGCGTATAATACTAAATATATTACTTTATCTTTAAGATCAATCAACAAATCTTTTGCCTTTATAAGGTAGTAAGAATAAAGACTAAAAGCTTCCAGTTTTTAGTAGTAGGATTGGTAATTCGCAGCATTATTCATCACAATAACATATTTCCCTCTTAGTAAATTTACTCTGTAACAATTTGATTGTGGTGAAATGTTCCAGAATACACCTTAGCATCCAACCAGCCCATGATACAGTCATGACCAGAGGTTTCCATGGTGACAAACTGTGGGTATAGAGTACAAATAACCTTTATTGTTCCTCAATAGAAAAAAAATTGTTGCATACAAATAAGCTCTCCTTTTATACCTCCATCTGTACAGTATGGAAAGGAAGTTAGCTGATCATTTTTCATAAATTTACTGTCAATTTGGATTGTGTTATAAAGTACACTTTAAGGATAATATGCTTTTTATGAATGAATGGAATGGTTACATGAGCTGATCACACTGTATTCAGTGTAAACTAAACTGTCCACACCAAAACCAAAGTTGTAAAATTTGTAATACACATTTGCCATTGTACTTTTTTTTTAAACAGAAAAGGATTGTTGGGGCAACTATTAAAAATATGCTTACTGAGGAAAGCATATTTTCCTCAGTCACACACTTTGTGGTTCTTTATAGCACAACAAAGGATAATTTGCAAGCCTCATAGATGAAATGTAGTTGATGAAATGGGGCCTAATTGGTTGCCATGGCTCAGGCCCATCAGTTGCTAATGCTTGTGTTGTGTTCAGCTGAAGTTCCCAGGCAGACTAGCTGGGAACTTTCTGTCCTAGTATGGAAAAGCAGCCAACTCTTTAGTTTATTAGCTACTCAAAACTATGTGAAGGTTTTTTTAGGTAACAGTTTATTTTTCTTCTGTTTACAGAGTAAACTGATGTTTTGGGCAGACTTTATTAAAATCAGTACACTATACACCAATACACTTGGTTACAATCAGTGACAAATTACTGCACCCATGCTGGGATCATAAAACGGTAGTAGCAGTTTCCACAGCACTCCATCCGGGACTGTTTAAAGACGTATCCTGACAGTGGACTCCCACGACCATTCATGTTATGTTGTAGCTTATACTTAATTAACAGGGTAACTTTAGATTAAAAACACCACAAACTCAGCACTGCTGTCACCTAGCATCGCTCTGGATCGAACCCTCCCCAAAAATCTAGATTTGCTGTTTGAAAGGCTTCAACTAAAGAACTGCTCATCACAACAAACAGTTTCTTAGGAGCAGCAGACAAGGAACTTCATATTTAAGACTTCTTTTAGATTTTACACTCTGCTGGAGAGTAGCCAGCCTACTTTTCATCTTTCACTGAACTTGACATGAATAAAATCTATTTGTGCGAATTCCCACAGAAGTGTTAAATTAGCAGGTTGTAGTTTGAGAAAGATGCAAACTTTGATATGTAGTAATATAGGGTGGCACCTTCTGTAGACATTAATAGGGCAGTCAGTCTTAAATAACTGCAGCCTCATCAAAGTATGTGTTTCTCCTTTCTAATATCTATTTGGATCACTTGGTTTACCTTCCTATTGATTACTTTCCAAACTATTTAGATCAATTATTGGCTCGTTGATTAAACTATTGATTGATAGGACAACCTTTATTTCACATTTAATTGTGCAAATTTAAAAATATTATCTGTACAATCTTGGAAGCACTGAACTTTCTTTGTGATTGACGTTATTGTGACTAGTATCTGTTCCTTCTTTACCCACAAGCATGGAGTAGACAGTGATAAAAGGCTGTTCACTTTTGACAGGATATGTTGATGCAGCTGGCAAAAGCTGTGGCTAATGCTGCAGCAGCTCTGGTGCTCAAAGCTAAGAACGTGGCCCAGAAGACGGAGGACTCGGCCCAGCAGAACCGGGTTATTGCAGCAGCTACACAGTGCGCTCTCTCCACGTCTCAGCTGGTCGCCTGCACCAGGGTGAGTACTGGGACCTGCGGTGGTTGGTCAGAAAGATCACAGCTGATACTTTAAGAGCTTTGATGTTCCTGTTAAAGTGGACACCATTTAGGCAGAACATTATGACCAGGGAAATGTATTGTGAATTTTTTTTTTTTTTTTTTTTTTACATTTATTACATGGAAGTGGCTGAGATTGGTTTATTTATTACAAAAATATTCATAGCCTTTGAGCAGTTTCACAATTTACAATATTACAGCTGTAAACTTAAGTCTGGACTTTGACTAGACCAATACATGATTATGCTGTGGTCTAACTCAGGGGCATCAGGCTCCAGTGCTCATATTCTACAATGTTCTGTAATGCACATTTGTCATTGTTCAATCTGTTGAGCCTGATCAGTGTGTATCTGAGTCAACACACCTGGAATCAACTGGCTGATTTCCTCCTCAGCATGTCATTAAGTCCTGCAGAATCCTGCTAATAACCTAGATATTTGATTCTTTGATTACAAACTCGGTTGTTATTTGTTTTATATATTTGCACAGCATATTAGTCTGCTGATATGTTGATTCTAATGTGCTTCGGCTTTAAAGTGGCAAGATATGGTAAAGATGTGTCCTCTTTCCACAAGGTGGTGGCTCCAACCATTAGTTCCCCAGTGTGCCAGGAACAGCTTATAGAGGCCGGCAAGCTGGTGGCCAAGTCAGTAGAAGGATGTATGGAGGCCTCCCAGATGGCCACCAACGACGAGGGTCTTCTGAAACAGGTTGGCCAGGCAGCCACAGGGGTCACTCAGGCCCTCAATGAGCTGCTGCAGCACATCAAGCAGTACGCCAGCGGAGGTCATCCTATTGGTCGTCACGGAGAGGCCACCGACTGCATCCTGGATGTTACTGAGAAGATCTTTAATGCAATGGGAAATGCTGGTGAGTGGAAGTGGCCACCTTACTGCTGTGGATGAATGGGTGGAAATGAAACAGGTCATCACCAAGTATTGTGCCAACTGGTGGTCAGTTTAAAACAAAGAAAAGGGTCAGAATTTTTCATTCAAGTTCAAGTTTTGACCTGTCAGTACTCAGTACTGATATATGACTAATTCTGATTTTTCTTTGAGAACAGCAATATAATAAAAGGTCATGAGAATTTTTTTTCCATTACTTTCTGCTGTAAGTGGCAATTAGTTATTTACCTTATAAGCAGAGGAGACATGCTATGTGTGGGTCAATTGCAATAAAACATGGTTTTAATAATACAATACAACAAAGAGAGCTATTACAGTTATTTTAAATTGTCTTATGTTTAGTGTGGTTACTTAGGCTAGTGTTGTTAAAACACCAGTCCTTATTTCAAAAAGGCTGCAAACATTGATGAGCGCGCTCCATGACACAGAGGTTGGAATGCCAATAGGATAAAATGCAGCAGCTTTAGTGTACTCCATACAGCCTTCCTGTTATCTGCAGAGAGTCTTGCTTTCTCTTGCTGCCGGAATGAACTACAAGTTGTTTAGATATAATGCCATAAAAGTAGCTCCCCCTGCTTTGACTCTCCTTCTCTCAGTAACAGCCATGAGAGTGTTGTTGTCAAGACAGCCTAGTAGATGTTGTTATGGGTCATTCAGCTGCCTAATTCTTGCCACCAACTGATTTCTCATTTCAGTTCTTGTAAGACAATAAACCATTAGCATCACATTTCCTTTTCCTAAACCTCCTGCTCGCATAGATGCAAGCAGTTATAAAGTTGTTTTTTTTTTTTTTTACCAACATTATACAGGAAGAGTACAATATTCATACTTTTATAGCTAGTTATGACTACTTTAATTTTGAACTACAAGTTGCACTCACCTCTCTCCAAGGAGATAATTTTGTTGTGGAACATTAAGTCTGCTGTTTCTTCCCTGATCTGCACTAGTATGTGTGAAAGAGTTAAAAGCAAGAGTCAGTCAGTAATGAACATTGTTTTAAAGGTTATAAAAATAAAATCTGTGAAACACACAATGTCAATGTCAATGTCAAATTTATTTATATAGCACTTTAAAAACAGGGACAAAACTGCACCAAAGTGCTGTACAGGAACGACATCATCACACTGCTAACAAAGCAGTGTGATGATATTCCATATCAAGGAACAAAACCTTTGAATCACATTCTCTCTTTCTTGCTCTGTATCATACCAGGTGAGATGGTTCGCCAGGCTCGTATTCTTGCCCAGGCCACGTCTGATCTTGTCAATGCCATCAAGATGGATGCAGAGGGAGAGTCTGATCTGGAAAACTCCCGCAAGCTTCTCTCTGCAGCCAAACTTCTGGCTGATGCCACTGCTAAAATGGTGGAGGCTGCTAAGGTCAGCCTACTTCAGTATGTCCTTAACTCAATAGAAATGCTCTAATCTGTCTGTAAGTTGACTGTGAGCTGCTGTGGTGTTTCTGCAGGGTGCAGCTGCCAATCCTGACAGTGAGGAACAGCAGCAGAAACTGCGTGAAGCTGCAGAAGGCCTGCGGATGGCCACCAACGCTGCCGCCCAGAATGCTATCAAGAAGCGGCTCATCAACAATCTGGAGGTAAAATAAAATGGAACATACTCAGGTTATAACTTTTTATATTCAGGATATAGGATTAAGAACACCAAACACCTTTCATGTGTAGTAGACTGAAGTCTTACATTTTTTCTCTGGCAGAATGCTGCCAAACAAGCCGCAGCAGCTGCCACTCAGACGATAGCTGCAGCCCAGCATGCTGCCTCGTCCAACAAGAATCAGGCTGCACAGCAACAGCTCGTCCAGAGCTGCAAGGTGAGCCCTCGACCTGCTCTGATCTGTTCACCCAAACCCACACATACACACAATGGCATAAGTCAGCACAGTACCCAAAAAAGTCAAACATTCCATATCCTCCTTTTTAAATATAAGCTTTAGTGTTGAAGTGTCTGGGTGTTTTCTACCAGGAGCAAACTATCTGCTCCAACAAATCCTGCCAAGGAGCACACATTTTGGTGAAAGCAATGTTTCTGGGAAGCATCTGAGTAACTGTTGCAAAACTGCTACTGTGAACTATGCTATAGTATCCTTAGCGCTATGATAAAGAGCATGTGCAGATGTGATTAGCATTAGAGCTATGGCAGTTTTTTGTTGCAGCATCTTATGGACAGTCTTAGAGCTGATTGTTTGAATACAGTAAAATAAAGAGATTTTACTGAGGGACAAAAACAACCAAAATAATCATTCTGACAGTGAAGCGTTATCTTAGAACCTATATGCCCTACAGTTGCCCTCCGCCTCAGGGCACAAGCAAGATTCACTGATTTTGCAAAATTCTTTCATCATGTCAAGTCAACTGTATTTCTTCAATATGTTTTGATAAGACAGCTTCCCACATTACAGTACCTGCCTATGTGGATTACTTTAAAACCCAATAAAACTATGAGCCAGGTTAGCACTCAGTTGAAGTTTAGTGTTTATCTAACCTCTTTGTATTGCAGAAAGTAGTCTGGATCTGTTTAAATCCATTGCTGTCCACTGCACCAAAAACTGTTTTACTTCTACAAAACTTCTCTTATTAGTAGCAAAGCTGTACTTCAGCACTTTTGAACCAGAAATAACAAATTGATTTCCCATCTTTGTTATATTGTGAAGTATAACAATGCCATAAGTATCCATGGTGTAAACTGAGTAGTTTTTAATGAGAGGTTATGTTCTGTCTGTGTGTGTGATCAGGTGGTGGCAGAGCAGATCCCTCAGCTGGTTCAAGGAGTCCGAGGCAGCCAGTCCCAGCCTGACAGCCCCAGTGCCCAGCTCGCCCTCATTGGTGCTAGTCAGAACTTCCTGCAGGTGACTGATGACCTGCATGAAACTGAACACAGTTTCAAGCATGAAACTGAATTGTGTTTTAAATGTTTTTTTATGTTTTTTTTTTATTCGGTATTTTTAATTATTATTTACTAAGCAGGAAAACAGATCAGATGCTAGTACGTCTCTGGTATGATGAATTGCTACTTTAAGCTGCTAATCTTTTCTCAAGTACTAGTCTTCAATCTATCCTGTCCCAACAAGACAAACATAAATGCTTTTAGACTTTACTTGCCAAGTTGTGCACACAAACAAGTAGTTTGATTTTGGTCTTGTATTTATTGGTGTTTTCAAACTAGAGTTGCTCCGATCAGGTTTCTTACTGCCAATATTCCAATCCAAGCTATGAGGGCCAAACACTGCGGATCCCCAATAGTAATCACATGGATTGGCTGTTAATTTTTGATTTAGGTATAAGTGCTGCTGACTATGTGATCTGGTAAAAAGGACGACTGAAAAACAGTTATCAGTAATACGATATTTAACAGTTTGAAAACAGTAAGGCTCTCAACAGCCTAAATTAAACAGAAAGTCAAAACAATCCCAATACACTGCTTATATCAAGTAATGTCAAGTCAAAGGAAACATTCAAAGTCAAATGCGGGTTCCATTCAAATAAACAAACACAAGTTCCTAAAGTTTCAAATTACATTGCCTAGGATTTGCTGCATAGATGTTCTATGTGGAAAATGTACAGGTCTGCAGTGGGTGGTTAATTAGGTCTACAATTTCCGATAAATAACTTGTTATATTTTGCCTTACTATTAATCTTCAGAATGTAATAATCGGTGTGTTAGGGACTTCCATTCCAAAAGTTCGTGTTGGTTCTAATATCACGCTTGGTGAGCACCTCAGATAATCTGCATAAATCATGTTTGTCTTCCTATCTAAGTTAATTCAGTCTGTCTCTTCCTGTCCTCTTCCAGCCAGGAGCTAAGATGGTAACAGCATGTAAAGCCACTGTTCCAACTATCAATGACCAGGCATCAGCCATGCAACTCAGCCAATGCGCTAAGAATCTGGCCAGTGCCCTGGCAGAACTTCGCACTGCCTCACAGAAGGTAAAAGGTCATGACCTCCACCTGAATCATTGTTTTCTGCCCCATGTTGATGGATGACAGGAGACATGAAAACAGACAAACATGCTAAATGGTGTATATCTGTTTCAGGCCCAGGATGCTTGTGGTCAGCTGGAGATAGATAATGCTCTGAACATGGTGAGAGATCTGGAGAAGAACATCCAGGATGCCAAGGCTTCTGCTCAAGCAGGGAAACTCAAACCACTGCCAGGCGAGACGGTAATGAACACACACTCACACAGACCAGTTCATTTAGCTTGGACAAACGGACTGAATATTCTCATAAGATTAAGCTTCATTTGAAGCAGTGGAGGTGGATCAGAAGATTCTAAATCCTGGGCAGTTGGTCTAACTGTTTGTTTTTGTTGTTCAGCTTGAAAAATGTTCCCAGGACCTGGGCACCAGCACCAAGGCTGTCATGTCAGGTATCGCCCAGCTCCTGAGTGAAGCCACTCAAGGAGATGAGAACTACATAGGTGGGTAAAATGAATGCACCTCCCAGAGGAGCAGAAGGCGCTCCAAACATGCTCTGCAAAAGCTATGCAGTTTACAGGAAATACGTGAAAACAGTCCTGTTGGTTTAAAGGCGGTCCAAAGTGGGGAAGTTTGATTTAAACCTCCTAATTACTTGACTTAATCATGCATTTACATTCTCTTTCACCAACTGTTTAGTGTGACCTTCCATGTTAGCACAGACTGAGGTTTCTCCGCCCTCCTCTAGGCATGTCAGCCAGAGATATAGCCCAGACTCTGAAGTCCTTGGCCTCGGCAGCCAGAGGGGTCGCTGCTACCACAGATGACCCAGCAACACGCAGCGCCGTGCTGGACTGTGCTGGTGATGTTATGGACAAATCAGCCAACCTGATTGAGGAAACCAAGAGGGCGATTGCTAAGCCACGAGATGCAGAGAGTCAACAGAGGCTGGCTCAGGTCAGACACAAAGCTTCAGAAAGAAAAACAATATTTCAATACTCCTGGTAAGGCTGATCATCAGAGTAATATATTCTGTTCTTTATGACCTGTGTGTAGGTGGCCAAGGCAGTGTCCCAGGCTCTGAACAGATGTGTTAACTCCCTTCCTGGTCAGAGGGATGTGGACAACGCTATCCGCACAGTGGGCGAGGCCAGCAGATCACTTCTGGCTGATTCTGTTAGTACAGCATCACCATTATATAGTAGAGTCAGAGTGAGAAAATCCTTTTGGAAACATGGCTCCTGATGAAAATGATTTTACTAGACTTTTTCACAGAGATCATCTGCAAAATTTGACAACAGTTATGATTGGGTATTGCATTTCAGTACAAGAGTCATACTGCATCTTAATTTACTAGATTTCTTTACCATTTACAGTAGTGATAGTGAACAAATGAAAGAAATAATCTAAACCACAGCTGCTTAAACTTTTTGAGATTAAGATCTTCTTTATCTCTCATCAGCTGGCTGGCATCTACCAAATGACATGACGATATAAATATTGTAAATGAGTAGATGACACTCTCTATGCGAATATACAGCAGTTATAGCAAACATATTAAAGTGGTAGAAAACCTAATGCAGTAACTTCCTCATTGAGATTTCTGACACTGGGAGCGGTCGCCTGAACACAGCCGTGGTTGTTTTGCCAATTGAAACTTCTGCTCTGCTAATGATGTCAGACAGTTGGTCTCTGAATCGCCTTTTTTTTTTCTTTTTTTTGTTCACGGAATCGATACATATGGAAGCCTGTTTCTGCCACTGTGGTACAGAAAATAAAATAAATTATCTCATTATAATAAGATAGTTTAATATAACCCTATCTCATTATTCCGAGATGGTATCTCATTATTTTGAGATAGTATTTCATTATACTGAGACATTATCTCATTATAGTGAGATCATTTATTTTATTTTTTTTAACAGAGTGGCAGAAATGGACTTTCATAGAAACACACAGAATTGCGCAACACCTTGTTGAAACAATAATTATTGTGATTATTATTTTTGTTAGGTCATTAATTTGAACACATTTTGTTGAGTTCTTTTTTTAGTCTTTAATGAAATTCCAGATGTTTTGGGTCTTAGTGAATATTTTGATAAGCGCACCAGAAGAGGCCGTGCTGGTCTCAGCCTATTGGCAGCATTCAGTTTATCACCTATGCCGAGATCGACTCAAAACCTTCATGAGATCAACCAGTCGTGCACGATCGACGTATTGTGATCTAAATCTTTTAGTTTTTTTATCTTTTTTTCCCAGGAACCTGTTTATTGCTTTTTTGTGTTTTAAACAAAGTGCAGAGACAGGTAGCCCACGTATGTGTACAAAACACCACACAAAAACATCAGAAATAAAAAACAATAAATAAACAACATAAAGCTTCAAGATGGCAAACTTATAGGTAAATTAAATTGAGACTCTATTTTAAGTTTGTTGTATCAGGGCTGCCTGTATGATGAAATTTAGTCTAAGAGTTCGAAGAATAGTCCACAAGAGGTACCAGGTGATGTATGTATTAATAAACTGTCCTTGAGTTAAGGCCACATTTACATCGATGATTCAATTTTTGACACTTTTCATACAATTGAGTAGCCTTGGATAGATTTTTAATCTTCAAATAAGGACAAGACATCTCTTCATTCTTTTACAGGGAAAACACTTATTTAATTAAGATAGAAGTTTTGGTAACACTTTATTAGACAGAGTGTGCATAAGACTGACATGACACTGTCATAAACATGACATAACACCTGTCATGAACATGAACTAGACGTCATGAATGTTTATGACTGTTGTCATGAAGTGTCATTCGGTAAATAATTACATTTTTAATGCATGATTGCATTAAAAGTGCATTAAAAGATTCAACTTTGCATTATTTGGTAAATATTGACACTTTTAAAAGCAAAGTTGCATTAAACCTGCATCAAAAGTTCATTAACATTGTCAAACTTTCATTAGAAGTGTCATTATTTACAGAATCACACTTACTGACAACAGTCATAAGCATTCAATCTCATTCATCTTCATGACAGGTTACGTCACGCTTATGACAGTTTCATGTCAGTCTTATGCACACCCCGTCAAATAAAGTGTTACTGAAGTTTTGAAAAATGTATTGCTGTGCATTTTTTAAATCATTTGCTACACTTCTTTTTTTCTTAAATTTCCTTTAACTTTGTCCAAAACAACATCTCTGTAGTTTTTTCTGGGGTTGAACTTAAGGGGAAGGGAGTAATGTAATTCTAGCTATAAAATCTAAAGGAGCATTTCATGACTAGAGTAAACACTACTTTATATTTTTCTAAATTTAAGGTCAAGACCTCTTTCTATCTTGTGCATTCTCAAGAAAAAAAAAACATGAGTTTTTTTTATTTTTAATTTCCCTATGCCCCATTCAACATTGGTATTCTCTCTCTAACCTTGCAGTTCCCGTCCAGTGGACGAAGTTTCCAGGAAATTCAGGCTCAGCTGAATGAGGTGGCAGCTGGTCTTAACCAGTCAGCCAATGAGGTGGTCCAAGCATCCAGAGGGACCACCCAGGACCTGGCCAGGGCTACCAGCAAGTTTGGACAAGACTTCAACACCTTCCTGGATGCTGGTGTTGACATGGCTGGAACATCCCAGGTAGGATTAGATAAGGCTACCACAGTGGTCATGTTGGTTAAGTCACAATTTTGAGACAACTGATCCATAGTAGCAGGAGTATTTGATTACTAATAAGGATATGGCAAAGAGCTATTAGAAAATATAGGAAAGTGTCTTAAAGAAGTCGCAGGAAACCAAACTAATGGAGCATAAGCAAAGTGAGCAAATTTCACCAAAGATTCTAACATGTTATGGCAAGTAGTTGAACTCTGTGGCACAGGAATGATGATACGTTATTATATATTAAACGCTCATTACTGAATTAACTTTTTTGGTCATCATCATAAGAAATGCCCTCTGTTACACATTCCAGCATCTGGCCGGGGAAAAAAAGACTGAAGTATTTCATACCATCAAAAAGGAATCTCTTTTTTTTTTACTATCCAGCAGAAATGAAGAAACTGAGACTTTTCCGCTCTGCAATGTCCAGTTAGTTAATTATGTTCTTATATAAGTTTGGATAGTGGTTTTTAGTATTCCAAAAATGCCACCTTCTGTTAGGGTTTTAAGAAGCAGGTAAGTTCACATTTATTCGTTTTGGTTTTGAAAAACACTTTGCATGTTGTTATCATGTGTGGCTTAAGAGTTCATAAAACTGGTCAAACTTCTGATTTAAATTCTCCTGAACATTCAGCAGCTTTATTTAAGAATAAGCATTTAGTGCTCTAATTGAATTCAAACTTTCAGCCTTTCTTGTCTCCTGTAGTCCAAAGAGGATCAGACACAAGTAGTGTCCAACCTGAAAACTATCTCTATGTCATCAAGCAAGCTGCTGCTTGCAGCCAAGGCTCTGTCCACTGACCCCAGCTCACCCAACCTGAAGAATCAGCTAGCAGCAGCAGCTCGGTGAGAAATCCTCTCCCCCTTGTAAGACTGTGCCTTCTCCATAGCTAGTCTGTATTTAACATATGTGAGTCTTTATGTCTCCAGGGCAGTTACAGATAGCATCAACCAGCTCATCACCATGTGCACTCAGCAGGCTCCAGGTCAGAAGGAGTGTGACAACGCTCTCAGAGAGCTGGAGGTAACATCAGTTATGCTAGAGCTGCCATTCGTGAGTCTCCATATAACTTTAGACTATATGTGAAGCATGAAGTCTGGTTTTTAGTTTACTTTTCACATTGTAACTTTCAGTTCAGATATCAGAAGATTAGGAATAGCAATAATATTTGGCCATTGTGATTCATGTGACCCACAGCATATCTTTCCTATGCTGTTACCTTGCCAAGTATGTTGGCATGTCTAAAACTGTTTTTGGAGCCATCATGGACCAAACATGCAGAAATTAAGTTCCTTTTACAAAACATCAAACGCATTCTTGTCTACCTTTTTATGTGTATGATGTGTGCCTGCTGCATGTATCCTACATTTATTGGTGTAAAAATTCAGTGTGCTACAACATCAGCAAAAAGAGGCACTTTTGGTTGCAGTGGGATTGTTTTTTTTTTCATACTTACTAGTTGCCTGACCATCTTAGGGTGAAAGTTGTTCTTTCAAGCCATACATTCATTAAATGTGCAGAAAAGCTATGCTGAAGTCCAGGAATGGATTAGTTCATGCTTCTTGGGGTATAAGAACGTTTAAATACAATAAAACATTTTATATATATGTATTATTTTATGTAATAAAATAATACATCTTTGGTTTAATATAGAGAAGCAACAATAAATCCCCTTTCCTGAAGCAGTCATTTTTTAAAACTTTGATACCGATTGCCAGTCCATTAGAGTTAGTGTGTCATCGTATGTCATAGAGTGTGACAGCAGTGATAGAAACACAGTTTGCAATATTTTGGTCTCTGTGTGCAGTCAGTGAAAGGGATGCTGGAGAACCCCAC
Source organism: Girardinus metallicus (assembly GCA_903067095.1). Taxonomy (NCBI): domain Eukaryota; kingdom Metazoa; phylum Chordata; class Actinopteri; order Cyprinodontiformes; family Poeciliidae; genus Girardinus; species Girardinus metallicus. The sequence goes on from CAEGAE010098587.1 coordinate 25,317, forward strand.
AGAGGCAGTGAATGAGCAGTCGTTCTTCGAGTGCATTGACAGCGTCATGGAGAATTCTAAGGTACATCACACACTCGGGTGCTTTTCTTATCCTATTTAATTTCCCTTCTGCAAGGTTTCTTTTACAGACTAAATTATTGAGGTTGAAAACAAGCCATAGGCTTAAAATGATGCTCTGTACTGTCACTGAAACACTAGTAGTAAAAACATGAAAGCTCTCTAGGTGGCACGGCTGATTGTCTGTTTGTCCTGGACAGGTTCTTGGCGAGTCCATGGCAGGCATTTCACACAATGCCAAGAATTCTAACCTGCCAGAGTTTGGAGACTCAGTCAGTGCTGGATCCAAAGCATTGTGTGGTCTCACTGAAGCAGCTGCACAGGTAACATACTTTCTGTGTAATACTCTCTGCTTATTACCGTTGAGTGTTGTGACCAACCACCTGCTGGTGTGTCTAGGCAGCTTATTTGGTGGGAGTGTCAGACCCTAACAGCGTAGCAGGTCAGAAAGGTCTTGTGGATCCCACTCAGTTTGCCCGGGCTAACCAGGCTATCCAGATGGCCTGCCAGAACCTGGTGGATCCAGCCTGCACCCAGTCTCAGGTTTGTGGTTACCACATTGCTTAAGCTGGTTTTGGTTTCTTTTAGAGTGATCCTTCATGTGGTGAATTGCTCACTTACTCTCTGCTCAGGTGCTTTCTGCAGCGACCATTGTTGCCAAACACACTTCAGCTCTGTGCAACGCCTGCCGCCTGGCCTCTTCCAAAACACCTAACCCTGTTGCCAAGAGACAGTTTGTCCAGTCAGCCAAAGAAGTGGCCAACACCACTGCCAACCTGGTGAAATCTATAAAGGTTTGTACTTTTTCACTTTATGACCAGTAATATGACAAAATCTCTCACTTGATTTACAAACATCTTCCTTGTTTGTGTATACTGATTGCTGAGCTCAGTCCTGTTTGTATTTTAACGCTTGAAATTTGCAGCACACCAAGTAGAAAAATTGTTTAAAAGTTAGTTTCCGAGAATACTGATTGTTGGGCCCATAACTAAGCAACAGTTATCTCTCAGCAAAATGCAGCTCAGAGGTCCAACTAGGCTCTAGAATTGTAGTCTTTTGGAAACTTTTGATTGATGTCTCTTTTGCAGGCTTTAGATGGAGCCTTTAATCAGGAGAACAGAGAGAAGTGCAAGGCTGCTACTGGCCCTCTGATAGAAGCTGTGGACAACCTGACTGCCTTCGCCTCAAACCCAGAGTTTGCCAGCATTCCTGCTCATATCAGTCCTGAGGTTAGTCCTCTCCTAACCTTTCAACTGTATACTGCTTTCTTAATAAGGCAACACACAGTGTTATTGTGATTACATTTGATTTGGATTATGAGCTATTTCACTTGTCCACTAGTTGACAGTACCCTCTGCTCTAATTTAATAACCAACCAACCTGTGCCTATTGTTTTTTCACTGTTATTAAAAAGTTTTCTTGAGAAAACTAAAAGTGGATAATTTTCTTTCCTCATGATGATACAAGTGAAACATCTTGTTTATCCTTCAAACATGTAACAATAAATCACTAAAATAGAAATTTGCACCAGCAAATTCTTTTGTTCCATTTGAAGCATTAAAACTGTCATTCTTGTTTAAGAATGAATCCTTAAACAAGAATGTTTATTATGATTGCTCAACTTGCTGCTGGAACCAGAGTTGGAAGGTTGATACTGAAAGGAGGGCAAACTGTATTGGGTACTGGACATTTTTGAGGAACCTGTTTAGCTGTGTGGTCCCTATTTTCACCTTTCAAAAACAAAACAGTGACTCTTACATTTACAGTGACTTTTTGGATGCTAACAACTTGTTAACAGTAATGAGGAATACATTTAAAAACTCCAGGAAAACAGATGAACAATATTTGCAGATGCTGTCTCTGCTGACTAAACATTTATTTAAGTCATATTTAATAAAACTAAGTAGAAAAAAAGCTAATTTATAAAAGGGGATATAAACCTTAATAATTCCAGAGAGGCAAATGTCCTCCATTAGTTACAGGAAAAGAGAAAAGAGGCTGGAATAGCAGAGGAAGTAAACTTGCAGTTTTACTATGCTAACACATATATCACAGTAAAACAGAAGCTGTGCCAAATGTTCTGGAGTTATTTAAAAATGAGTTTAATCCAAACTCTTCAGGGGCATGCAGCCATGGAGCCAATTTTAACAGCAGCACAGATGATGCTGGAGAGCTCGACGGGCCTGATCCAGACCGCCCGGTCCCTGGCAGTCAACCCCAAAGACCCCCCTAAGTGGTCGGTGCTGGCGGGACACTCGAGGACAGTGTCTGACTCCATTAAGAAGCTCATCACCAACATGAGGTATGCTTCAGTCTGACTGCTGTTGCCTCCCATCGCCGTATGATGAAACAGATTTTCAGCATCAATTTTTAAATTATAATGCAGAATAATATTACATGAACAATATAATATATACTGTAATATTGAATGATAAAGAAGCATCTTAAAAAGAAGCATATTGTTGGATTGCAGTATTTAATTGTAGAGGCTTAGGTTGTGCATTTATTTATTTTATTTACATTATTTATTTATTTTATTTTTACTTATTCACTTTATTACTGTTATCATAACAACTATTATGTCTGTTTTCACATGTGGTAAATACAACTCTAAAAGAAAAACACAGCAATACTATCTGTCACTATTATTCTGTAAATAGGACATCAACGCAGATTTACCAGCCTGCTGAAACTACTTTTATCAGCAAACATTTAAAGCATGTGTCTTCTGCCCATCAGTTTCTCTGTATTGGGGAAAAATTTGGTCCAACTCTTCTTTACAACATTGCTTCAGTTTATTGTTGTAGATTTATGACATCACATTAAACAATGACTCTCTATATCAAGACTTTAATCCTACGTTTGGTAACTATTGTTATCAGTCTTGGTTTGTATATGTTTACAAATTACATTTCTGAACTAAAGCTATCGCTGCTTAGCATTTATTAGGTTAACTAGAAGTATATCAGAGTAGCTGCTCATTATACTCTCATCACTCCTTTCCTCCCGCTGTATGTCTGCAGAGAAAAGGCTCCAGGCCAGAGAGAATGTGATGACGCTATAGAGGTGTTGAACGGCTGCATCCGTGAGGTTGACCAGGCCTCTCTGGCTGCAATAAGCCAACATCTAACACCCCGAGACGACATCTCTATGGAGGTAAAGTCAGCTCTAAATGCTACTTTTCCTCTGTGATTCATAATGACTTTAAAAGTTGACAAGAAAAAGTTATTTCTAATTAAACAAGTATGTTACTTTGTTAGCTGAGTGCTGTCATATTTTCTTGTTACAAACTTTGCCTTTCAAATTTTTATTTTTTATATTTATCTTAGATTTTATTAATGATTTATTTTAGACACCGGTTTGAGTATGTTCTGTGAAGCACTATTGTAAAGATTATTCAATATGGACAGGAACACACTGACAATCCAAAAAGAGGGATGCTTTTGATTGCTTTGATAGTTTCTCTCTTTTTTTTGTGCTGTTTTACTGTTGGGAAGAAAATTATTTTCTTAAGTTATTCACTTTATATGCACTAGTAATTGTGCTTTGTTAGATTTATTGTGTTTTACAGCATGTTTACCACTATTATCACAATGTGTCTTTTTATTTCTTAAACATTTTCAAGATGCTATCAATTTAACATACTTTATATACTGCTGGGGATTGGGAAAACGAAGCAGAAACGCAATAATACTGTAAGTCAGCACACTATGGTCCAACGCTTCTTTACAACATTAGCTGTGGGAATGGGAAAATGGTGCACAGGGGTCTTGCCATGGTAGCAGTTCATCACAGCAGGAACCTCTGTAGTGGCTTTGTCCAGGAAAGGGAGAGAGAGAGGAGAAAGTTTAAAAGTCTTCTTGAGGTGTAACAATTAACATATTGTAAGTGGTATCCAGAATATATCCATCTGCTTCCCTTCAACTGACAGTCACAGTTGAAGGGAAGCAGATGTTTCCATTAAATTTAATAGAAAATGAGTGGGGCTCATTTTTCTTTTTACCAAAATATTTTTATTGAGATTTTCCACTTTGGAAAAACAATCATGTAACTATCTGAACAAGTTTTCTTTGTAGTTATTACATGACAGTCTTTGTAGTTATTACATGACAGTAATTATTCTTTCTCATATCGGAGAAATGAAAAACACAGAAAAAGAAAGAAAGAAAGAAGGAAAAAAAATGACAGACATAGGAACAAAAACCAGCTTCTCAAATACAGGAGTATTCAAGCAATTTACAACCAGGTTAGATATAATTTTACACGTCTATTCAGCACGGCACACTGCAGGCTCCAGCAAATCAAAACTCAAACAAACCCTCTGACAAGTTTAAGTCCTTAATACAATTAATGAAAGGACTCCAAATCCTTTCATAATGATATTGTTTGGATTTCTTAATATATATTATTCTTTTTAGCGGCAAATTAGACGACATCTGCTTTAACCACTGCGTGGCACTAGGTCTGTTGACATTTTTCCAAGCCAAAGCAATAAATTTTTTTTGCAGATAATGAGCTTATATCTATAAAAGTACATTCTGATTTGCTAAAGTTATGCTTCTCAGGGTATAAAGCTAACAGGAACAATTTAGGATCCAGTGAGATTTGCTTTGAGAAAATTTTTTCAATTATATCTTTCACCTCTGTCCAAAATGCATTGACTTGTCTGCATACCCACATTCAGTGTATTAGAGTCCCTTTAGAATTACACTTTACGCAAAGATCTGGGATGTTATTATTGTATTTATTTAAATGCAGAGACGTAACATAAACACACATTAACCATTTAAATTGTAGAATTCTAAGACGGCTATTTATGGACATTGTGTGGGTTTTATTGCAAGCCCTTTCCCAATCCTGTTCACTGATGTTTGATGATAGGTCCATATTCCAGTTTATAAGCTTATTATTTGAGTTCTCTAATGAGTTAGAGAACAGCACATTATAAAAGTCTGAAATAATGCCCTTTCTTGATTTATTCCAAATCATTAATTTTTCAACGAATGTAAGGGGAGGCTTGTTAAGATTCATTTTTAGCACCTTATAGGAACTTTGGGTAGTAATCCAAAAATTATGATTTTTCAAAACCTATAAAAGGTCGAACTATAAAATATATCAGCACCATTTTTTTTTTTTGACAAATTGCTTTTCATTATATAAATTGCTTTTCATCATATAAAGATTACAATGAATGATCTTACCGAGCAGTTTTTGATCAGCTTCTGGATCTAGAAGTGAATGATAATTGAAGTGACTTTCCCAATGCTCTGCTGCCTTGTAGACTCTTCATGAGCAGATGGCTGCTTCAGTTCATGAGATCAGTAACCTGATTGATCCTGTGGCAGTGGCGGCTCGATCAGAGGCCTCCCAGCTGGGACACAAGGTAAGCACAACTACAAACACATCTGCCCTCACACACACTGTTCAACATGGAGTTTTAGATAGCCATCTGTGACTTCTCTTACAAAATGACTTGATGTCTCCTAATGTAAATACTACCGCTGTATTTATTGCAGTTTTCTGGCCAATGGCCGATTAAAAAGACCTGCCGATTCAGATTTTGGCCCATACCAATTCTTTTGTCTGAAATGTTAAATATAACAAGACAGTCGCTGAGTTGTCAACAGTGGGGTGACTATTGTTAACTGCAAATGTACAGACATGAGCTGGTGGACTGGTCTGTCAGTCAAACCTGTCACTGGAGAGCAGAAGTGGACAGTGGCTGATTTTTAGACTTTGCTGAGGTAGAAAAGATTGGTGGATAAGATCGGCTTCACATGTAAGTATCAGCCGATCAAAGATCTCCCAACATTAAGAAAATTGGCACCAATAAATCTTGTGGCCGATAGATTGGTGTACCCCTAATAAAAACTTAGCAAAAGTTTACAAAGCAATGTTTTAAATACTGCCCCTATATTGATTTAGAATATTCTTTCTAAAAATCTGAAATTGGCTTCACAATTCAGATCAGTACATGCCCAAACATTGGTGCTCATCAGATGGTGGTGCATTGGAAGGCTGATCATGTGCCTCTTCTTCCTGGAACTGTTTCTCCCAGGTTTCTCAGATGGCCAGCTACTTTGAGCCCTTGATCATGGCTGCCATTGGCACAGCCTCCAAGATCCTCAGCAGCCAGCAGCAGATGGCTGTCTTAGACCAGACCAAGACCTTGGCAGAGTCAGCGCTGCAGATGCTTTATACCGCCAAGGAGGCTGGAGGAAATCCCAAGGTACTGAACTAAGTACTGTGGATTTTTAACTGTAATTCTCGTGTCTTTTTTCACAAAACGTGATGTGTTGTGTTTAAATGCTTTATCCTTACATACACCATGCAACTCCGAATCATGTAAAAAATGATTGACAGCTTATAATTTTGGAGGTGTTTTCTTCTAAGAAGGCCTGACAAAATGTACTGGCAAAAACAAATGAGTGCTTTTTGCCATCTTTTTGATCAAATATTTTTACATTTTTAAATATTCCAAAATATGAAATGCAATACCTCCCTTTGTTGTTTGGAAAACCTCTCTTTGTCATGTGCTAGCATAATAAAATTATTATTATTCAATTAATTGACTATATACACTCAGTCCTCAGTTTTTCTTTGATAAAGAAAAACCCTTATTAAGAGTTATTTATCTTTTTAGTAGATCATTTGATATATTTGGTGTATTTTAAGAAATGCACTGATCCACACTCAATTCCAATCAGGATAACTTTAGTTGAAAGCCTGGGGGAAAGAAAAAAAAAATCTTTTTCTTGTTGCAGGCAGCACACATGCAGAATGCTCTGGAGGATTCAGTGCAGATGATGAAAGAAGCAGTAGATGACCTAGGGGCCACACTGGCTGAGGCAGCCAGTGCAGCAGGTGCTGTGGGTGGCATGGTGGATTCCATCAACGACGCCATTAATAAAATGGAAGACGGGCCTGCACATGAACCAGATGGCACCTTTGTAGATTACCAGACCACCATGGTGAAGACAGCCAAGGCCATTGCTGTTACTGTACAGGAGATGGTAAGAAATCTGTTATCTGACAAAGTTTTAGTATTTCTCAGAAATCTAATTAGGTTTTTCTGTTAGTGTTTCAGTGCCATATTGAAACTGTCATATAGAACTTTCCTCAGATAACGGTTCAGTTTTCTGAACACCTCATTGCGACTGAATTCACAAACTGTAATATTTTCTCATTTCTCTTCAGGTGACCAAGTCCAACACCAACCCAGATGACCTTGGAGGACTGGCCAACCAGTTGACCAATAATTTTGGAAATCTAGCAAATGAGGCCAAATATGCAGCACTCACTGCAGAGAATGATGAAGTGAATAAATACTTCTGCTGACTAGCAAGTTTTTCATTTTTATACATTTCATGTATTTTATTTCTTTCTTCCACTGTTTTATTTTTCAGATTGGTTCTCACATTAAGAAGCAAGTGGGAGAGCTGGGCTTCACCTGCACAGGTCTGGTTACCAAAGCTGGAGCTCTGCAGTGCAGCCCCAACGACACATTTACAAAGAAAGAACTAATTGAAAGTGCCCGCAAAGTCTCAGAGAAGGTCAGAGTTTTTTTACCATATTGATGTCTTTTTTTGCTTGTGATTTGTAGATGCATTATAAGCATTTTTATTTTCATGTTTCATTGTTTCTGTTTTAATGTAAAGCACTTTGGCTACCCTAGCAGTTTTTGAAATGTTCTATAGAAATAAAGTTGATTGATTTTTTTTTTTTTTTTTGATTATCAGTGCAGAATTACAGCTCTGATAGAACTGACCACAGCACTGTTTCTCTCTTCTTTATTGCTGCCTGTTCTTCAGAGAGACGAGCTGCTGTGGCGCTGTTAAATCACAGTCATTCCAAAACTTTCTGCATGTGTTCCTGACTCTGCTTGTGATTAAATTCATAATTGTTCCTCAATACTGAGCAGCTCTCTGATAGCAAATGGCATGTCTGCTGTTCACAGCTAAACTATAATGTTTTTTTTGGAGTTTGATGTGAGGTCATCAGACCATACCAACTGAAATTGGTTTGGTGCTGTACTCGGCTCAGTGTGGCAAGTACTACCTCTGAAGTAGGTATCAATACATGAGAACAGCTGGGCAGAGCAGTGCTGGATCTGCTAATGGAAAATGACTCTGGTTGGGACTGACTGGGACCGAACTGGTTAGAAGCGGGCTAGTGGAAAAGTGTTGCTCTGACACAAACTCTCAAATATGTCCCTTTGTTTTTTTGTGCTAGGTCTCTCATGTGTTGGCATCCCTTCAAGCTGGTAACCGTGGCACCCAAGCCTGTATTACAGCTGCAAGTGCTGTTTCTGGAATCATTGCAGATCTCGACACAACCATTATGTTTGCCACTGCTGGTACCCTTAATAGAGAGAATGCTGAAACGTTCGCTGACCACAGGTATCAGGTTCTCATTTAGGACCCTCTCACTTGGTGTGTGCCATGAATCCTTTTGCTAATAGCTCTGATGATGCTTGTCATATCATATTATTTAAAAGTTTTAATTCTCTTAAGAATAAATTGAATATGATAACAACTATACCAATTACTCGCCTAGAACAACCGTGTTTTTTCCTTAAATTGGTTGCAGACATGGCCACAGTGCCAGTGAAAGCTGGAAATGGAAGGTTTATCTTGCTGTTGGGCCTGAAAAATGTTACTGCTCCCTGCATGGATAAAAACGTTGTTAAACATCCAACCTCTCCCAAATACACTATAAATATATGTGTATATCAGTACCTGCAGCCATATTAGACACTATGCACTTTTGTTTAAATGCCAGATAAGCTGATGTTAACTGCATAATTACTTTTCTGTTCTGGTTTTACCCTTTGTTAGTAAAAGTAGTCAGTAATAATTGTTTGTCTGTAACTGGAACCACTTTGTAGGAACATAATTTGATAATTTGACAAAATCTTCTTCTATTTAAGGAATTCAATTAACTACCCAACACCCCTTTTGAAAGTCAAAATATATCGTTTGTATTTTTTCTGCTATGCTAAAAACTCTGATGGTCAATACAAATATTTGGGGAAAGAGAACAATGAACCTAAATATAGCTGGAGTGTAGGGATGTGCGATATGCCATAAAATTCATATCTTGATAATCACACAAGCACTGTGATTAATCACGATTGATCACCACAATTAATTTTGTATTAATGAAACATAAAAAAGCAAATTTTTTATGATGATCCTAAAAATGTTCAAGAAAATCCTTTGTTGTCTCAAACTGAACATTTTAGCTTTCCAGGTTTTAATATTCATGACGGTCTAAAAGAAGTTATTTTGTTTCAAACATAATTAAGAAATGTTAACTACAAACTGGTTTGCTTCGATGGAGGGATAATTAGTCACTGTAGTAAGTTACATACTGCCTTGGTTTTATCCAAACATTCATCGTGGTGTATTGTACAGCAAACTGTGCCACTGAGCACACCAGTCTGTCTGACACTCCTCGCTCATCTATTCATTTGCGTTTGTGACTCTGACAGCAGTGTGGTCTTGTGCACTCAGACAAAAACATAAGAGTCTATGCAGTCAGCAATGCAACAAGGTAACCATCCGAGGGAGAGAGGTTGCTGGGTCCAAATAAGTCATCTGCATTACGTAATATTAAGGCATTAAACTATTTAGAGTAACCAGGTCCAGATTATTGATGTTTTTGCACTTGCCTTTTTAACCAGCTCCTCCCTTATGCAGTGTAGCCCTCCCTTGCAACTTTCCCGATTTCAAGGTGTTAAATTACTTAAAATTTCTTTTATATTCTATATTCATAACATTTTTTTTTTATAACTGAAGGTAGAGTTGTTACTTGATTTCTGCTACAAAATGGCACTATGTGCCTAGATAATGCACATCACTGCCCCTTGAATGAGTATAATAATCATAGCATTACTTTGTCTTGTCATGTAAAAGAAATCTGTCTAAAATTGGAGGTAGTTATGTTTAACTCATAACCTTTGTTGTTTTTCAGAGAATGCATTCTGAAGACAGCCAAGGCCCTAGTAGAGGACACTAAGCTGCTGGTGTCTGGTGCGGGAGCCAGTCAGGAGAAACTGGCTCAGGCTGCCCAGTCTTCAGTTTCCACCATAACCAAACTGGCTGATGTGGTCAAACTGGGAGCAGCCAGCCTGGGTTCTGAAGACCCTGAGACTCAGGTAGGCTTTGCAGAGCATTTCAAATATTTTTTGGACAGCTTGTTTTCTAAAGTACTCTCTTTGGTAAAATCTGCTGTTAGGAAAAGATGAATTTTCATTTCATTTAGTTTCTTTTCAGAAGAGGAACATTTTGTATTAATGATCCTCTTTGAACAACACAAATATAAATCCACCCAACTTACAGCCAAGGCAGGTTTTCATTGTTTGTCCCCCTGTCAGATAGTACTGTCTGAATAACCTAAATTTACAATTAAAATAGACAAACAAGGAAAAAAATAGAATATATACAACATTTCAGGCTAGTTGTCAAATTCCATATATAAACTTTTTGTATATATACTTTAATGCTAAGTAATTTTGTCATTGAGTATTTTGCTCATTTGTTGGAACCCAGTTGTTCATTTGTTTTATGTATATGTTTTAATTGTTTTATGTATATTTGTTTATACTGATGGTGGCGACGTTGGCAGGAGTTTGTCGCGCAATCATCTGGATGCGAAGTTATTTCTACTGACTTACATTAGTAACTGTCCTAAGGTGATTAACATCAGCGACAACAAAAATAAAATAAAGGGAGCCCTTATAGATATTGTGTAGTGATATTTAGAAAGTTGCATCACATCTGAAAGATGTGTTCAGTCAAATCAGATTTTTTTAAGACATTTGAAACCATAACATGTGTTGGGACAAGACCATGTATAATTCTCAGGCTTCTTAATGAAGCTGCCCAAAGCTTCATTAAAAAAAGAAACAAAAAAAAAGAATGGAAATAAAATATTTATAAATCATGCAAATAAGATGTTTATCTTCAGAAAATAACTTTCTGAGAAACTGTATGCTTTGAACATGGTATATGGAGGCAAAGGTTGATTATATGTCACTCTCTAATGTGCTTGTTCTCTTCAGGTGGTCTTGATTAATGCAGTGAAGGATGTGGCCAAAGCTCTGGGGAACCTAATTAGTGCCACTAAGGCAGCTGCAGGTAAACCTCATGATGACCCCAGCATGCTCCAGCTTAAGAGTTCTGCTAAGGTAATATACAAAGGCCACCACTACATTTGACTATCAATCTGTTTTGTGTAGTAGAATTGTGATCCACACTATATCTTTCATGTTTAATGCCACATCTATATCGAGCCAACATTATAATTATGTAGCTTTGCACCAGTGCAACTTTGCATTGGATGTTGCATCCGACTGAAGGACAACCACAGAATAAACATAAAGGTACACTGTAAGCCTAGAAATAGCAGTGTTACTGCACAGACCAGGCAGAATAAATATTGATATGCAGAACACTTGGAATATACCACCAGACCACATATTGCATTCAAGCAGACAAATATCTATTAGTATTGCATGGCTGTAATTCACTATAGTGCATACTTTAAGGTAAATTTCATAAACATTTTATACAAAAAGACTTGTGATGTTAGTTAAACATCTTTTAAATTCAATCTCAAACACCATATCAGGATTTAATGTCCAGCCTGTGGCTGGTACGATACAAGATTATTATGTCTATGGAAATACTTTAATGTGTATCTGAACTGTTTTTATAAATGCTAATTTAACTATGAATGCAGATGCTTTTGCTGTGGTTAATTAGTTACCTGCAGAGCAACACACTGTCAATGTCAGAAATGTGTTGGAAAATTTACCCCTTTTATGTTCAGTAAAAGGGGTAAAGCAAAAGAACTGCTGGGAGCCTCACATTCACAAGTCAAGATTAATGTGTTTTGTTTTAACATACTTCAGCAGCTGCATCCAGTCTCTGCTGAAGGTGATAAAATGCACTGTAGCAGCCCCGCTGTCCATTCCCCTTGTATTGTTTTACATTGAGGAACGTTGAGATCAGCCTGATTTGTGGCAATTAAACTCGACTTTCCTTCTGCAGGTGATGGTGACCAATGTGACATCTCTGCTGAAGACTGTCAAGGCAGTGGAGGATGAAGCCACCAAGGGAACCAGAGCTTTAGAGGCCACTATTGAACACATCAAGCAGGAGCTGACTGTAAATCTCCACATATTTGGTTCTGCATGATTGGTGGCCATACATAACCTTGCTTTAAGCTGGGATGGATTAAAAATTTCTGTTGGAGTAAAATACATACACAAATAATTGTTGATGAGTTATGTAGTCACGATCTAATTATGTTGTTGGCTCACAGGTGTTCTGTAGTTCTGATCCCCCACCAAAAACGACCACGCCAGAGGAGTTTATTCGTATGACAAAAGGAATCACCGTGGCAACAGCGAAGGCAGTGGCTGCAGGGAACTCATGTCGCCAGGAGGACATCATCGCCACTGCTAACCTCAGCAGACGAGCTATTGCTGACATGCTGCACTCCTGCAAGGTACAACATACTTATTTGCATAAGTTGGGCTCCCTGTTGCCTTCAAAACTGCCCTCATTCTTCATGACTTGGATTTAACATGGAATAAAAAACAAATGTTGGTCAACATGTACCTTATGACATCACACAATTGCTGCAAATTTCTCAGCTGCTCATCCATAATGCAGATCTCCCATTCCACAATTTCCAGTTTCCTCCTTCAAAGGAAGGAGGAAACTGACTATATACCTTGGTTGTAAAAAGTTGCTGTTCATTGGATGTTTTTTTTTTTTTTTTCATTTTTGGAACATTTGTAAACATAAAATGATTACAAAACCCAGCAGATCAGCAGTTTTTTTAAATGCTCAGATCTGTGTATCTGGCATCAACAGCCATGCTGCATTTAATGTCACGTACATCTTCTTTCTTTGTCATCATGTTTGTTTTCACACTCTGACCTTTGCACCATGTCTTGATGCCTATACCCACCATGTGTTGGAGGGATCTGTTAGCTATTGAACAGGTGTAGCCATGGTTGTTGCTAGCTGTTTGGGTGCCATAAGTATAAATGCTTTGTGGTGCTTTTTGGCCAACATTGTGAAAAGCAATTGTGCCCTGCCGTGGCTCTCAATAATGGAAATAAAATGCATGTTCATCTTTTGTTTTTCAGGAAGCTGCCTACCACCCAGAGGTCAGCAAGGATGTCCAGATGCGTGCTTTACGCTATGGTAACGAATGTGCTTCAGGATATTTGGGACTGCTAGAACATGTCCTGGTGGTAAGACGGCGTTCTCTTTCTTTTAACTGTTAAGTTAAGGTTTTGAGATTGGTGTGAGTACAAGGGCTGATGGGACCATCCATCACCAGCAGAATAGAGCTACCAATGTGTCCAGTTACTCTATTTTTTTAAGTTGTTTTCTTTTTACATACCATTTGCTGCCATTCAATGTGTACAACAACTGAAATATCTCAGTGAGTTTTATTCCACTTGTTTCCCCGCTGAATCTGCGATATGTAACTTGAGTGTAATATGTTCTTTACGTTGTTAAAAGTGTCACCATGTCATGAAAGTGTAGTACAAAACAGATAATCTATGAAAAAAATGAGCTCTTCTGACTTCTCCCAATGCTCCCAGTGCTAACTACAGAAATGGACAGATCAGTCAGAAACACCCAATCACACCACCCCTCTTGCTGTCTGCTAAGCTACAGCTACTTCACCGCAGCAGAGCTTGCAGGTGTTCTCAAGCTAGTAAACATGGCCACTGCTGATGACAGATAAACTGTTTTCTTGGAACGGTAAGTTGTTCTAGTACATTGAGCAGCCCATAAACACAAGACCTTCCTCCTTGCTCTGATTGGTTGTTTTTGACCTGGAGCAGTGCATTTCTGTGAGGAGGAGCTTGATTTTTTTATTTTTTTTTTTAACCAATTATCTGTCACGACATGGTGACAGTTCTAACAAATATGTAAAAAACATATTTTCATAAAAAATTACATACTGCACCTTTAAGTTTTTTAATAATAATAATTTAAAGAACATCATATTCCTTTTTGGCAGTCACACAAGTTTCTCCAATGGAATCCTAAGCCAGAGAACTTAAAATAAAATATTTAATG
>CAEGAE010098591.1:0-10711 GCA_903067095.1 Girardinus metallicus
CAAAGATTTATATTTTCCCGAGAAAGGGGGTGCAAACAACTCCAAAAGGGATGGAACCACAAAAAAAAAAAAATTTGTAGTGATATTTTTTTGGGCCCACCCCCCCCCCCCCCCCCCAAAAAAAAAAAACACTTTGCCGTGTTGCACAATAGCTTGCTGCTAATGGTGGAATAAACATTTAAAAATGGGGAAAAAAAGTGATGCTTCTGCCAAAACTACCAAAGGTAAATGGACTCGTTTTTAATGCTCCCACCAGCAATACAACCTCCAACATGAAGAGAAAAAAAACGACGTGACTTGTAAGAGTACTTGTGTTACCTCTGTCAATGCTAATGAGGAGATAGTACCTAAGGCAATGCCAATAGCAGGTATTGTATCTCTTCTGTAAAAAAGCCACATTGTCAGTAACGACCTAGCAAGCCAATTTAGCACATAGTAGTCAGAGTCACAGAGCATCTGTGCATCCATCCATGACTGATAAGGTCACAGGTAGCAACGGTTCCAGAAGGAAACCTCATACATCTTCAGGGGTTCGCAGTACATTTTTGGGAATCCTCAGGCATTCCCAGGCTAGAGGAAATATATCGTCCCCTCAGCAGGTTCACTGTGTGCCTTTGGGTCTCCTCCTAATGGGACCTGCCTAGAAAACCTCCAAAGGGAAGACACAAAGGAGGTAGCATCTATTCCCTCTACGTGTCTCACAAGTTCCTTGTAGTGTTCTCAGTCATAATCCATATACACTAGGTCACAACTTAGGTAAGACTTTTCTTTTTGACTCACCTTCCTTTTCTCCATGACAGATTGGAGTGATGTTCTGAGATTAATTCATCCAACCACTTCAGATCATTCCTAGGACCCCTCCCAGAATCCCTTGCGCCACACAGTTGGAAGCCATCTCCTCATTCACAAGCAACATGTAGACTGGACGACCAGGAAGAAAGCCCTCAGTACAACATCCTAGGGGTTATCTTACTCAATACAATCCTTTAACAGTTGTGACACAGTCTCCAATCTTATTTTTAAAAGAGTGGGACCAAAAATCACGGTTTGCTGCTCTGTGGTGGTTTTCTTAGTCCTTCTTGGAAAGTATTTCTTTCCCTGCAGCCAACCACCAACCCCACTCCTCATTTCTTTGTGAATTTTCAAATGATTTTCCAGAACTTCATTAAGACCAACCAAAACTCCTTCTTCGTCGCCTTCTCCAATGCCTGAGCTTCCGTTTCTCCAACAGAAGTCAGTCCTAACCATCAATAGCTAATATTTTATTGAAAGAACAAACCATTTCACTTTTAAACGATGATATGCGACTCTAGTCGCTCATAAACAAAATATAAAGCATCTGTATTTCTTTGTCCAGAAACTATGAACAAAACACCAACAGCAACAATTCTTGTGAACTGAGATCTTATTGACCTTGAAACAAATAAGTGAGATGGATAAAACAAAAAACAATAAAAAAAGAAACAAGATAGCTGAGCCAATTAATTGCGATAATAATCAATGGTAAGCGAGGAAGGAAAACGGTGACATAAAGGAAAGTGGTGGGCTGCAGGCCTGCTGTTTGTCATGAAGTGGTGTAGTGGTGGTGAGGGCAGGTTAGACCCAGGTTATGGATGAAGATGACGATTTAATGATGATAAATGCACCTCGACACAGTCCAGGAAGCAGGCAGCACAGTGAGCGGAAAGCTAAGCTAAACACTGGTAGCACCAGTTCTTAAAAGACTGACAAAGAGAGCTGACGCCGATGCAGGACTTAACAGTGCGACTGTGACGACTACGACATACGACTCTAGACATAGACAAGACAAGGATCCGACAACAGACAGAGGCAACGGGTGGGTTTAAATACACAGAGGGCAATCAAGGGAACGAGACACACCCGGGAAACAATCAAGGGGCGAGAGACAGGACGTCACAAGGACTCACAAGAAACCGAACCTAAAATAAACAGAAAACTCAAATCCTCACACTGTTGGCATTGAGTCCTAATTTGAATAAATCTACCTCTGGATGGAGGAGAAAAGAATAACTACCTTTTAAAGATTTAGATTCAAGGTCAGGTTTACAGAAACTGAAATCAGCATGAATTACTCTGTGACATTTTCTCATGATTTGTTTTTGTAGTCATTTAAACCCAGACAGAAGACTGTCGGATGTGAACTTTTAAGAGAAAGAAACTACTTTTCACTTGCTTGTCATTTGGGGCTTATGTAGATATTGTTCTTTTGAAAGAGTTTGTTGTTAAAAAAAAAAAAATCCCAAACCAATGATGAGCAAACTATTTGGATCTCGAAAATAATTTCATATTTGACATCTCTGCTAATCCATGCAAGCCAAGTGTTAAAAAAAATGCTGAAAAATGAATTGTCCTTCTTTGATGAACACACGTAAGTCCACCGCTGTTCACAATTTCCTGAAACTGCAACTAGAGGGCAAGCTAGCACAGAAAACTCATTGCTGTCTGAGGGTTAAAGATTTTGCCATTTTCATTGGTGTTATATATATATATATATATGTATATATATATATATATATATACATATATATATATATCGAATATATATATGGGCAGAAAAGCATCATCTTATAGTTGCTTAAAAGTGAAATCTTACTGCAGCAGGAGAAAAAAAAATCATATTTATTAAATGTGAACGTACTGTTCTTAAATCTCCACAAGTCAATGATATGTGGAGATTTAATCTCTCTCCTTTTTTTTTTTTTTTCTGAGGTTTTGATTCATCAACACACAAACCTGCGTTGAGAACCGGAGAGAGACACTAAACATGACATGTTGGAGATTTAACATGAAAATTTGAGCAGCTCTCGTGTTTCTATTGGTCTTTCTATTTTGGGCAGCTATCTCTTCTGGCATGTGTTGGCCGACTGCGGCGCCTGCGGGACTTTGCCTAGCCCCTGGCATTGTCATTCTTCATTGATCAGAGGGGAGAGGCTAACAAGGTCTCCAGGCTACATGCTGCTTTCCGACTGCTGTAAGAAACCCGTTCCCACTGCTCACACTCAGTTGGACTTTTTCATGCCGTCTTTCTCTTGGCAGTGTTAAAAAGACATGCTTATTCAAGAGTTTGCAAAAGATTGGACTATCTGAATCGCTTCTCTAAGGCTGTCGTTATTGTTTCAGGTGCGACAGCCATGAAATCAACCTGCATTAATCCCCATCAGCACTGCTGCAAATGGTTGATCAGATGAAATGAACAAACACAAACTTGATCGAAAATTACCGTAGCTGAGAACGTTAAATGAAACAGAATTAGCAATTTTACCGCATAGCATATCTTCAATATGCTCATTTATATTTGCATTTTCATTTTATACTATGCATATAAGACTGCGGCACAATTGTACACCATGTTATCCATATGGAAGCTTTATCTAATATTTTAATTGCAAACCTGCAACATCCAGGAACAATGGACCCGCAAAGGGTACCGCAAAGGGAACATCAAAGTTCCCTTTGCGGGTACCCTTTGCTCATGGTACGAAGGGAAGGCAGTTGTAGAAGCTGGACAGTGAGAGCAGAGTCACCGCATGATTTTCCAGAGTCTGTCTGATCTGAGAAACGCACTGCTCAGCAGAATCTGATGGACAGGATGACATGTTTAATGGGGCCCAACAACTTTGCTTGTATTTAAAGCCGCAAACTGATGTAAAAAGTCTGCATGAGGAACGCGACGTAGTGCCGAGCTCTTAGGGAACGACCCATCTGGAAATACACCATGTATTTTACGCGCTGCTCGGGTCAAGTTTTATGGTTTCACGATGACAGTGATGCTTTAGAATCACACAGGAACTGTGATCACGGCAGATTGGGTTTTATGATGTGAAAGTCATCAGAGTTTTCAGGCTCACAGCCGAGACGGGGCGCGAATAGTTGTAAAGTGTTTGGGAACGTCCCGTCGTCGTAGTCGCAGAAGCACTGCAGCAGGTCCAGTCCAACCTGTTTGTTATTCTACAGTTCAACATTGCTGTTTTATTTACACAAGTGGGAAAACCCTATACATAATTAGGTTTGTTAACACTTTAGTTCAAGAAAGCGATCCTCATAATGAATTTAGGTAAAACTATGTACAGTTACAATGGAAAACAAAAGCTTAAGATGAGGTATTAGCTTAGATAATACATGTTTAAGTGTTCAGTATTTGTTGACTTGTTCCTATTAAAATAAACAAATACACAAAAAGAAGGGAACTTTTTAATTGGCTTACCTTCAGGTTATCAGATCCCCAGTCTTAGAGCTGACCTTTTAACCTGCAACCTGCACAGCAATCAGCCCTCCATGTGACCTAGTCTGGTGACCCCCTGCAACTCTTTCTCTTTCTTTTCTTACTTCCTCATTAGTGGCTTGCTCTCATTGAATAAAATCCATTAGCTATCCTTCTGTTTCACACAGCTTGACTCAGGAATTTTCTTTTTATTTGGTTTCCATTTTTTAATCCACTCAAGTTTGCATGCCTCCGAACGTATAAGCGCATGTACAAGTCACACCGTTTACCCCAAGTTGCTTTATATTTCCGTCTTTGATTTATTGCGCACTTGCTTATCTCCACAGACTCCATTCCTTCTCTTCCTCCTCCTCGTGTCTGAGAAACATCCAGAGCAGCACATGCATCCCTCTTCCCACGCACTTCTCCTCTGGCACGCGGCGCATCTGGACAGGATGAAAGCGAGGTCTGAACACATCTCTGCGGCTCTGATCTAAATTGACTCACTTTAAACTCAGAGCTCTGCCGAATGTCCCGTGGTTACAGACAGGAAGAAGGTGAAGCCACCAAAGGGCTCTGCGCCAAACTAGCTGTAAATTTGCCGGAGAACTTTGATGCTCAAAAAAACCAAGAAAACGAGGGGAAGGGTTGCATAATCAGACGAGCGGCGGATATTCAGCTTTACATATGTTTCACGTGCTACTTATTGCCTAAACGAATGGTGGAATTTTAAAGCAAGAGTACGCAGGTGGCTGAGAGGCAAGAAGCCTAAGAATAAATGTTAAAATTCATTCTTTCACATAAAGAAAAATGCACTAAAAACACACTGGAAAGCTGCAGACTGAAGTTGCTGAATAGATTTTGTTCTCTATTAGGAAGCGAAACAGAAAGGCAGCCCGTCTGGGGCCTAATTGAATAAGAATTCGATTGATCTTTTTTGTTACCTGCGTCACGCTAAAGCAGAGTGATGCAAACTAGAATAAATCCTACCAATTAGGTGGTAGCAACAGAGCCGTGCCATTGTCATCTTCAGACCCTCCAAAAGGCATTATTGTGCTACAAATGTCTTTCTTTCAAAAGTCACAAAATATTTTGTCCCAAGCGAAACAAATCTGACTGTGCAAAACAAGGGTAAATGTAACAAAGGAAAAGGCTTGTGTGTGTGTGAACAGAAATAGACTCAAAACTACAATAAACATGTGTGCAAGTCAGAAACACAAGTGCCAAATCAACCCATAAGTTAAGATCGTCTTTCAATAAGAGTTTCACTTTTAATATGAAGACATACATGTCAACTGATGTGGCAAAGCACTAAATAAGATTGGCAAAATGTAGCTGAGAACTTTTTGGTTTTAATATTGAACATAAAACTCCAAGGTGTGAGATTATTCTCAATGTCAGCGGCTTGGCAGCAGGAAATATCTCCACATAAAAACCTGGTAATATCCCCATCAAACTATTGCATATCTGCCAAGTGTTTTAGTGGAGTAGGAAGACATTTAGCTATGAGCGCAAGTACATCTGTTTTGCAAATATTTCAAGCCTTTATCTCCTCTAATTTTAGTAATAATGACTTACAGATAATAAAAACTCAAAATTTAGAGCCTTACGACATTAGGATATTGCATACGTTAAATGCGGCGTGGCGGTGGCACTGACCGGCTTGCTTTGATTGCTGCGGCCCTCTATGGGAGGCTCAGGTTGGGCCAGTTCGACGGTCAATCAAATACAGGAACATCACGGTCACCGAAGCGGCTGTTGGTAGCTTTGGCTGTGTGGCCAGGAGCCACGTTCTGCTGGGAAATGAAATCAGCTCCTCTATGCAGCTTGTCATCAGAGAGAAGCATGAAGAGATTGAAAATGTCCAAGTGAACGTCTGCATTGAGCGTGGAGTTCAGAAACCCCAACATTACAATCTCCAAATCATGAATTTCTAAATAAAATTCAAACTTTAATCTGAAAGGAGAACTTTGGACCACTGAACAGCATTCTCCTTCTTTTTCTCCTTAGCCCCGGTAAGATGCTTTTGACACTGTCAACATGGTATTGCTTGATAAAGCAATACCATGTTAAGCTACTTTGAATAATTAGCTGACCTTACTGTGCTGTTTGATAACTCGGATCAGTTGGAATGTACATATCCATGAATTTAAAAGCTGTTGTTTGCAATGGGCCTCAAAACAATTGCTGTGTATTTGTACTACATAAACAAATTGAATTGAATTGTGTAAGACATGTCGATATATAGTGGCTCTTGATGCACTGACTGCAGCCTGAGATCATTTCTGTTTAATTGCCCCAACGGACTTGAATGGATTTCTCTTAACAATCCTGTCAAAGCTGTGGTTGTACCTACTGCTGGTGTGTCCTTTTTTATAACACACATTTTCCTTCCACTCAACCATTTATGACTATGCCTGGATAGAGTGAACAACCGGGTTATTTAACTCTGACCTTTTGAAGCTTACTCTACTGCGTGGGGTGTCGATGTCAGCAGTTTTCCCCATGACTGTGCAGGCGACTGACCCAGGCAAAGAATAATTTGCTGATAAAGGTGTGACAGCATGAGTTTTGAAAACTCAACTTCTCGTGGTATTTTCTTTAAATTCTGGGTTTTCACCTGTCAACCATAATATTCAAAATTACAAGAAATAAAGGCAACAAGGTAGCAGCTGTAATTTCCTTTTCAAGGTAAGCTAGTCTGGCACAAATGTTTTGAAAATGCTGAACATACTGCACATGGATGGCATTAAGCATGTATTTTTAATTGTACAAAAATAATTCAGAAGATAACTCATAATCTTTCCTGATCTCATGCAGACACTCTGTCTGCATCGATAAAGATCCACTCTCCCCAAGATGCTGAAAGCTTAAAATGGCCTAGATAGCGTAGTGTTCTAACCAGTTTTCATTCACTCAGCTTGACCACAGGAATCAAAACTGTTTCCAGGGGTCAACAATGTACCTTTATGTAAAATGGTATGTTACACACGATGTCTGAAGATACTTCTCATAAATATGTTTGTACTAGGGGTGCACTGACTTATCAACCAGCAGATTTATCTGTGCTAATTTCTTTAATTTTGGAAGATCGGCGATCGGACGATTTTTACATTTGAAGCCGATCTTATCCACTGATGTTTTCAACCTCGGCGAAGATCTAAAAATCAACCACTGTGCTTTTCTTTTCTCCTGTTGGAAAGGTTTGACTGACAAACTGGCTGACCAGGTGATGTCTGCACGTTTACAGTTAACACCAGTCACCCCATTGTGTTGCCAATTCAGCAACTTTCTTGATATATTGAGCAACATTTCAACAAAAAAAATGGTATCGGCCAAAATCGAAAGCGGTAAGTTAGGCTTTTCAAAAGATCGGTAATCAGAGATCGGCCAGAAAACTGCAATTGGTGCAGCCCTAGTTTGTACATTGGTATTAACATTGTTCATATTTCTCTTTTTTACATTTTAATTCAGCAGGCTTGACTACATGCTTGCATACATTGTAGTACAATAAAGTTGTCACAGTGAAGTCCATTATTTAACTAAAAATGACAATGCGGTTAGAAAACAGAATGCTTGGCTCAGGAAAGATGTTGACTAAAACATTAGAACTATGTCACAAAATTGCTGCCTCCCTCTCTGCTGCTGCTCACTGCATCGTCAGCTGGCCTGTGTTCACTCTGACTGCCTTCTGTCCGTCTCTCACCTTCCTCTACTTTTAGTTGCTGTTTTACGTCCGTTGCACCAGAAGTTGATGCTTCAGCAAATATGTGTGTAATTTTCCAACATTTAGCAACATCTGCCTTCAGAGTTTTTTCTCTTTTTTTTCATGCTTTGTGCTTTTCTGCCACCACTCTTTCTCTTTATGGCTTTCCGATCTCAGTCAGAAAACTAAAACCCATGATTAATTATGACAGACAGGGCCAACACAACGTCAGAAAATTTTCAAATGAGAGACGTTTATGAGCCTGTCGGTTAGCGAAAAAAAAAAAAATCTAATCAGTCCAGAAGTGCTCCTGCCCACCAGGCAAAGGCCCGGTTTGCCCAATGACCAGTCCAGCCATGATGCCTGAGAAATGAAGCATGGGATTCAGTTGTCAGCTTAGTGAGACTTTTTGTGTCTATTCTGTCGCTCTTTTTACGTGACTGAAATGCAAAGCAAAAACAGTGCAATTTAGATTCTTCAAATAATAAGCGTTTATGTTTTTTGAGAATAGGAGGAAAATCAACATGTGTGTAGAAAGAATGTTAAAACTTCACACAGAATGGCTGGAGGAGCTTCTTCCTTCAACAGAGCTTCCTAATTGATCACATATAAGTGATCAATTATGACAGCACTAAATACAGGTGTGAACTCACTCAGGACACATGGAGGATGTATATTTTTTATATGTACAACATTTTTACTGCTGGAGAAAATGTGAAAGGGGGCTTGTAGCCACAGTTAAGAAGCAGCAGCGAAAACTAGAGGAAAATATGTTAATGGGATAAGTTTATCCACATCACATGGTCATCGATACAAACCAAATGGATGCACTTCCCATTGTGTTTTTAATTAAAATGCACTGCAGGTGTTGCCTATTACTGAGACATGAAAGAAAGTTTCAACTTTAATCTCCAAGATGCGGTTCTGACTGTTCCCTGCAAGGATGAAAGGATGAAAGTGAATGAGTCCAGCAGATGAAGTTACTGTTAGTGTCTGCGTCTGTCATCCGGCGCCTACAATGTCACATTCGAGGCGCCGGCACCGGCCTCTGATTTTGATCTTCAAAGAATTTTATGAGATCCGTGTGGATCTGAAAACAAAAATTCACGTACTATATCGAACAGTTTTATAATGTAGCATCATAATTTAGAAATTTGTCATCATTTAATTCATTTTAAGAAAGAACAATATTTAAAATTTCTGAGAAAGGCTGGCTTCCGGTTATGGCGTCTTACTGAGCAGCTGCTGGGCTCTGATAGATCCTGTATTTAGATATTTAGACCACTAAGATATTTTCTGTACGAGCGTACTCCTTGGGACAAGCCAGAGACTCAACTCAACCCACCAAGATGCCGAGTAAAACACAAATTAAAAGCGAAAACAACCAGCAAAGAGGGATCCGAAGGCGACGCTAGCAGCGAAGTGGAAACCGAGCACATGGAAGGGGGCTAGCGCTAGTCCCAGGCTTCTGAGGCGAACCTTCTGGAAGCAATCCAAGCCTTGAAAACCCACTTTACCACGCAACTACGGGAGATTATAACTTCCAATCAAGAAATTAAAGACACAATTGGAGGGTTTCTTGAGAGGCTTTCCTCTGCAGAATCCCGTATTGGTGGCCTGGAGGACGGCGTCGCCTCGTTAACAAGCAATAAAGCGTCCATGCAAAAGAAAATCCAGGATCTCGCTCTGAAGGTGGATGAGCTTGAAAACAGATCCCGAAGATCCAACTTGAGGCTCGTGGGATTACCCGAGAAGACAGAGCAGGGGGACATCGCAGCTTTTTTGCAGACCTGGCTGATGGAGGTCCTGGGGCGGGACGCATTTCCATCCCCCCCCATTATCGAAGGGGCCCACAGGCTGCAGGGCCAGAGCGCTCCAGGGGGCCCGCCTCGCGGGATCGTCATGAAATTCCTAAACTATCGAGACAAGATGAGGGTGATGACTGCAGCACGTCTGAAGGGTAAGGTGACGTACAACGGCTGTCATGTGATGTTCTTCCCGGACCTGTCCGCGGAGGTGGTGAAACAACGGAAACAACACGACCGGGTGAAACGGCAACTCCGGAATCTGAATCTAAACTTTGGACTGATATTCCCAGCAAAGATGAGGATTTTCCTCCGCGGTAATCGCTTCCTTTTCCACACACCAACGGAGGTGGAGGACTTTATAAGACAACAGACTGACGGGTAATCGCACTGGCTCTTTAGATGCATCAACTGCGCTTAATAAGGAGCAAAATCCCATTTGATCGGTGATCCTGGACGATACACATGTCGACTAAGCTTCCCCCTCATTGTGCTGGGACATCATTTCTAGATAGGATGGTCGGGGTTTGCAGTTCGAGGTTGTGGTGCGAGTTGTTTAAGTGGACGTTTTTTTCCTGCTCCTGTTTTTCTAGGATCAGTAACATAGCCAAGTCACAGAATAGAGAGGGAGGGGTTTCAGAGATCCCCACTGGTGGGAAATCTCAGGAAAGTTTTTTGTTCATGTAAATGTTCAGTGTTTCCAAGGTGCAATGTTCCTCAAGTTGTAAATTGCAAGTTCCTACAGTTGAGACAAAAACCAGAAAGAACTGATATATGGGCATGAAGCAAATGAGAACTGAGTCCGTTGTTGATGTGATCTCCTGGAATGTAAGAGGCCTTAGGAAATTGATCAAACTCAAAAAAGTAATGAATAGACTTAAACAATATCATCCAAAAGTGGTTTTTATCCAAGAAACACACCTGCTTACAAATGAAGTTGCACGACTAAGAAGACGATGGCGGGTCGAGTATTTTCAA
>CAEGAE010098595.1:0-37565 GCA_903067095.1 Girardinus metallicus
AATGCTAACGCTATAGCCACCGGAAATTGTCAAACCCCACATCCGCTTTAAAACGCGGAAGCGTGAAAAAGGTCTATAGAAGTGGGCCTAGAGGGAGTCACGTGACGACGTAATGACATCATCAGAACGTTTTATTAATTGAGTGGGTTTTTTTCTATTAAACCTTTCTGAAGGTTTTTTTTTCCAGTGTTGTGAATTTTTTATACTTTGATAAGAGTTTACTTGAGTTAGGAGTAATTGTTTTTTTTTCTTTAATCTTTTGTTTTGGTTTTGTCTTTTTGTGGGCGGAGCTTGTGGCTATAAAAGAGGGCTCTGCACCACAAGTTAATCTGAGTATAGACTGCTGACAAGTCACACTGAAGGTGATCCATTTTGAGCTGGAATGATGGTACTCCTGTTTTTCAAACTGCCTGGATATCCAGCATTTCAAACCTTTTTTCACCTGAAGATCATAAGCACAATAAACTAAATCAATCAGATGTAAACTAGCACTGGCCTAACATTTTTTTTGTCCAAGTCATAAAAGACTTGGACAAAAAGACTTCTAAGCTACATCTTAAGGTTAAAATAAGATGTAATGATATTTTATACTGCTTACAAAATCTAGTTCCATATTTTTAAATTCATTGTATGGAACCATAAAACTAAAGTAAAACATCCTGTCTACAGTTATTTATTTTTGGACATTTCTGAAGTTCCACTGACAAAAAATGAAGGCATTTTAAGCCATGAAGCCAGATGAATAGAAATCCTCATCCTCCTAAGCCAATGCCCTTTATAGCCCCCCGACACTCACTTAGGCTCCGAGTCAAACTCTTGTTTTTAAATCCACAGGAGCCTCCCACCACAAATGTGCTTTAAACACATAAATATGCATTGGCTTTGCACATAAACCCTACCCATACGCCAGCGAAAGTAGCCATCTGCATCAACAGAGCACATGCTGTGAGCTCTGCTCCCTCCACCAGCCTCCTTCATATGGATATTTATCAGTAGGAGCTGAGACGAAGCCAGATCCTAGCACCCATTTCCACAGCAACCTACACTTGGCAGGTGAGATGGTGAAAAGTGCAGCTTGACTATTGATGGAGCAACGGCCCTGTGCCATATATAACTATTCCACATGGTCTTAGTTTGGAGTGTTTGGTGGGCGAGTGTTACTTTTTCTACTTAAAGTGCCTCCACATGAAGCTGCAGTTTGAGGAGTAAGGTGTTTGGTTTGTGCTTGTTGGTGATATGAAAAAAGGGAGAGCACTTGTGAATGTATAACTTTCTTTGTTCAGTTTCTCTGGCTGCTTCACCAGAGAAGCAAACAAATGAGCCTCTGTTAATGCTTTCATTATATACAATGGGTATGATACATCCACACGCCTTTGTTAAAAATGCCAGATTTTTGTGATGTAAAAAATGATAATGAAAAATATAAAAACAATATTTCCACCACTAAAACCAAACAAAATCTGCTACAGCCAAAATTTAGGATTCGGTTCTCTTTGGTGGGAGCCTATCAGCATCCCACATATTAACTTAGCAATATTTGCCCTCTCCACATCTCAAGACTTCTCCATATCTGTCCTCTGTTCTACAGCTCTCTTCAGGTGGCCCACCAGATATTTAGTTATAGATTCTTGAGGGGCCATGCTAATATTTATTTAGTTTAGATTGATTTTAGCCCAATCTCAACTTATTTATTCCAACTTTATGACTACTTATTGGATTTTTTTTTTATTGACCATTGAGTGGTGGATTTGCAAAACACAATTTTGTATATCTGTGAACAATTATGAATACTTTTCATTAACAGAATAAAAACTTTATGTTTTTTCTAGTGAAGTCATTCTTTCGTATTTATGTATGTCAGTGTATGTCTGCACTTACCCTAATGCTAAGCCTTTCACATTGGGGTAGCATTTTAGCGCACACATGGACACTCTGAGGCAAAACCAAGTGGTATTTTGATTTTTTTCATAATTTAACGCAACTTGATAAAACATCTAATTACATCTATGATTGACAGCACTAAGGCCTTCCTCCTGTCTCTGACTGGTTGTTTTTGACCGGGAGTGGTGACTTTTTCAGTTAGCTAAATAGTAGCTCAGGGACGAGGTGGAGTAGCTCATTTTTTCACAGATTATCTGTTTCATACTATACTACAACATAGGGAAAGTTTTAGCAAATACATAAGCAGCACGTTTTTATATATAAAAATTACATATGGAGCTTTAAAAACAAAAACTTTCAGAAATCTATTATACCTTGTGTTTTTACACCACAAAAACAACTGAAACTTGTGCTATAATCAGCAGTTTCAACACACAAGTAAACAAAACAGTGACAGTACAAAAGCTGTCTTGGACCAGAAGCTGACTTTGTCAAAACTAAAAGCTAAAAAGTTTGTAGATCCTGCACTTCATCAAATGACACTGAGCCACAGAAAAACTCCACCTCGGATTTGCCTTAGGCAAGGATCAGCCACCATTTTTCAGACCTTGCCATTCAGAAATCGCTCATCTGATAGATTTCCTCTAAAAGATAAAGTCTGGGGATCTCTAGCCTGCTGGTCTGTTGCTAGAAAGATGCTTTTTTTTTTTTTTTCTTCCCATGGATTACATCAGACCTAGATTCAACAAGCAGGCAAATAGACCTATGGATGATCACAGCTTTGCCTGTTTTGGAACAGCTCTGAGGCTAGGAAAGAGCCAGTGTGCATGGAAGGGGTTAAGTTTTATTGAGCTTCCCAGCTTGCCATTTAGCCGCTCTGGTGGACCTCTGTGTGTAATTATTTAAAGGCCCTGTATTACAGTCTGCAACAGGAGCGAGCAGGGAGAAGGAGCCAGGGATGGATGGATAGATAGAAAGATAGATGGAGGGATCAGATTCCTGCTGTGAGAAAGTAAAGTCTTTCAAGTTGGTCCTGTGCAGAAAGCGGATGAGACGAGTATGCTACCTTCGGGTTCCCATGCTGTGAGGTTGCAACCGTCTACAGCCAACAGCTGGCTTCTGGGATCAGCCGTGGGCACGAACCAACTCCCTGTGAAATCAGAAATGAACCAACAGGGGCACCGCTGCGCACGCATGCGCACGCAAATGTACCGAATGTATATGTTTGTGTGAGTCAGGAGGCTAATTCTGATGCAACAACCTGGAGCTAGAATGCTCCAATGATGATAAACAAACAACATTTTGGATGGGGAGGGACAGACGCAGGGCTGAACTGACTGAGCAAGAGAGGAAAGGGAGAGAGAGTGGCAAGTGCTGGGCAAATAAGACTCAGGGGCTTTTTTTTCCTAACATGAGATGGTTTCGGTTCTTTTAAATGTATGTTTGAAGTTGGGGTTGAGCTGAACACAAGCTGTTTGAAAGAGCGTGATGCAAGAGTGGAGCAGAAGATGAGAGGCAGGCCGAGAGAGAGGGAGAAAGAAAGACAAGGATGGAGTGGGGAAGCAGGGTGGCTGTGGGCATGTTGGGGTAGCAGAGAGAAGGGGTTCATGAGAAAAAGATGCACACGGAGAGACATATATGGAAAGAACGTGAGGTTTTCCTGCATTACAAGAAAAGAAATGCAAAAAGAGGAACTAAAAGGGAGCCCCCAGTGGGACAAAGCAGATGCTGCAGTAGAAATTGAAAACTGAAAGAAAACTAGATGGAAATTAATGAAGACATACAAGGCTAAATAGGAATGTCTGAATGGGTTTCTTCAAAGGAATACGTTATTATTATCATCATTATTATTTAAACAAAGCAAAAATGAAGCAGAGAGAACATCTTCCAGTGAGATAGAATCAGAATCAGAAGACTTTGCCTTGATTCTGCTCTTGTGATGGAGGATTCTCAAGTGGGAAGGTCAAAATGACAATGCGTTCTTTTTTTTTTTTTTCCAAAGCTTTTCCACTGGCCAAGATCCACACACATGCATGACACAGACACACGCTCCCACCACGTTTCTGCAACACTTTAATCAGAGCGTGGCATGCTCTTGGTCCAGACAAAGCCCAATCAGGGCGGTGATAATTTGGCCTCTCCTTCAATCAGCAGCGACGTAATTGCATCAGTCACAATCTCCATTTCATCTTCCATCTCTGTGTCGTGGCGGCGGACAGCAGGCAGAAGAACACTCTGAGTCTCAGACCTATCATTAAAACAGACAAGCAGCAAATCCACGGAAAAAGCAGAGGAGAATAATACAACTAATTCTTTTCGTTTCCACAAAACCTCCCACTGGAGATCTCATAAACATGGAAGCTGATGGTAAACAAAATCTCATCATTTTTCTCTCTAAAGTGACGTTTTGAAGCAATTTATTCTGAGAGAAACATAAAAAGAAAAATTCCTCACACAAAGTACTTTGCAAAAAATATTTGTTGCAACTACAAGCTTTATTGTGGGGGAGTTTTGTTCAGCTCAATCAATCTTCCCATCGACTTTGGCCAGCTTCTCTGTTCCTCCTGAATAAAACCATCCCACAGGAAGATACTGCCAACATGTTTCACCAAGAGGATGGTGCGCTCAAGGTGAGGTGCAGGATTAGTTTTCTCCACATACTGAATATTTGCGTGTAGGCCAAAAGGCCAGATTTGTGAAGTGAACTAACTGTTCTGTTCTCAGATTTTCCCACTGGAGCTGCAAATCTCTGCAGCCCCTCCAGAGTGCTGAGGGTTTGCAGTTCTGCCAGACTCATTCTAGTTTGGATTGAAGAGTGCTCCTTGAGATGTCTAAAGCTTTAAATACTGTTTTATCTAACCATCCTATGAACTTCTCCACAACTTTATCCCTCACCTGTCTGCTGGCCAGTGGTCTACATGATACTGTTTACTTGCTGGTGTTCTCTAGCAAACATTTGAAGTCTGCATTGAACATCTGTGTTCATACTGTGTATGTTTTTCTTCCTGCAGAGGTTTGCAAACCATGCGGGTGTAGGCTCTCACCAGTTACTCTGGCTTCCTCCCATAGTCCAAAAACATAACTGCTGGGTTAATTGGTATCTCTAAATTGTCCTTTGGTATGCATTTATGTGTGTGTGAACAGTTGTTTGCCTCATGAGAGTTACTGGTGGCCTGTCTAAGGTGTACCCCAACTCTTGGACAAACTATTAGCTGGTATAGACGCTAAAGGGATATACCGTATTTTTCCAGGTGTTTACATGTTTTTTCTTCCTCTTCATTATGTTTTTTTTTTTCCTTTGACTGATGCATTAAATATTAATTCATACAGACAGATAGACATAAACCAAGGGTAGAATATTACCATCTGCAGCCATGGGGAAAGCTAACTGAACCGGGCAGGAGTGGAGAAAAGACTCCCCAGCTGGGTACATAAAGAGCAATTTACCGGTGCTACCTCATCAGATTTTTCCACCTTAGCAGGTTTAGATAGCTATGTCTATCTGTCGATACTGCCTTTCGAAACTGAAGACTTGCTGTGGCTTTTTAGAAGTCTATTACATCTCCTGGCCCTGGTATTTGTCATGGAGATGAATATAAATGACTTTGCAGCCGGACCTTCATGGTGTTACCGGTCTGTGCAACTCAACCGTCTCTCAGTGAACTTGGATATGTGTCTCAGCTGCGCACTTTGCCGGGAACGTGTAGCTGTTGCTGACCACCATGATTTACAGCACGGACTTTGGTGCATCAGAAGCTGCCAGCAGACTTCAAGCCAAAGTATAGTCCAGAAAATATGCTTATCATTTTACTAATGAAGTGCCTGAACAAAACTGCTACAATTCTCAAATTTCTTTGTAAAAACTTTTGAATAAAGTAAAAAAAAAAAAAGAGTTAAAATTATATGAACTTTTCTATATCACTCCCAGTTGCTGATTCTTGATTACAAAATAAATTCAAGACTCAATGAATGACAAGTAACTACTATAAAACAGAATAGTGGAACACAAGCGAAAGGTGACATATTTTTGCTTTTTATCTTTTATTTAAGTTACTCATATATATGTTTTAATGTATCATAATGCATATGTCAAGTAAGTGAAATTAGCCTGTGAATGATTAATGGTACATTTTAAAGTTTCATAGGGAACACAGGTCAAGAAGGGAGTAATCAATTATATATTAAAGATCATTTCAGACCAGCGGATGAGGACTCACGCAAGCTTCTGCAGCTTTTACCACTTGCCATAAACATTCATCTATACTGAATAAGCTTCAAATGTTCTAACCAAAAGGTAAAACATTGCCTTTCCTGCTGCCATTTGTGCCTGCTTAAATTGGCTTTACAATGATCAACAGACTGGCTAATATAGATGTGCGAGTTTAACACTCCTGAGCGAACACCAAAATTCATCTGTTCCATCTTATCTATATGTGACAAAATGCATGTAGTGCTTGCCTTTTGTTTTAAACTAAAGGACCTAAGCTGAGCCACACAGATAAAAGAAGACAGAGGGATCAATTTAGATGATTTATGAAAGTTATTAGTAATGACATTTATGAATATTTTATGGAAGATAGGGAATGTCATCATAAATTTTTATATAGGGAAATGAGGCAGGAATATAAAACAAACAGCATTAAACATTGAACATGGCCCCCATGTCAAAAGGATTGTGTCCAGAATAATGGGTGAGTTAACAAGATGGAGCGAGCAGATTAGAAAAAGAGACGACAGGCGGTTTGTCTTGGATTTCTCTGCCTCCCTGTATGGAAGGAAAGGTCAAGCCTGCGCGCTGGCCAACCATCGGGGAGGGTGCACCTTGTCGAGCTGCTCCAAGGGTACCCAGTGGTTCCTTAAAAAGTTAAGAGCAATCAGCATTTATTTGTTTATTGATCGGTTGTGTCCCCAACAGGTCTGCCAGACCTGCTAATGTGCTGTGCTCAAAAGAAAACCCAGAACAACAATTATTGTTCAGTATGTCTCCGCTTGACATCATTGCGCATTTGGAGCAATTTCACAAGCCTGGAGGAAGAGTGTAGCCAGACGGGACGGTGGCCAGAAAGCAATGTAACCGCATGGAGATAAGTGGACACGAGATCTGCAACTTTTACCTACACAACTCTCTCTGCGTGTTGCTACCATTTTCACCTGCTCCATATTCTACACACACACTCCATCAGCTGTGTTGGAAAAGTCTTTCCTTACCTGAAGAGCAAGTACCATTGCTGCCTGGGGCGTTCAAGATTATTCCTGTCTTCTTCTTGTTTTTAACCTCACCTTCTTCACCCTTATTTACACAACAGTGAGTGGACCGGCATCTATCCCTTTCAGTAGGTACAGCCTATAAAAAGAATGCTAAAGAGTCAATCCCCGATGCCTGAGTAAAAGTAGAAATAAAGAGATATTGCTCATTTTCATTGGGCGGCACTCAAACAAAGACTGTGAAATCCCTCATAAATACAAGTAAAGGAGCTGCCATTTTTACTCCAAGAGGCAGCCAAGGCAGTACATACTGATGTCCTTGCCTCTCTTAGTGTATATCACTTTAAAGAGGCTATATTTTGCCATTGAGGGCTGACGCGAGCAGATTTCGTAGGGACAGAAGAGGCATGGAACATCTGGACAGCATTTAGGCTGTTTATAAAGACAGGAAGTCCTCTCTGACCTGTTTTTCACACTTCATTTAATGCCATGGATTGATGTCAAAACTACACGTGGGTCCCCGTTTGAGCTTCTCTGGTTCTGCAGGCTCATGTGCGGTGACATTAATATAAGGAGGAGAGGTTGCCATAAGAGTTGAAACCAGAATTTTACATACGCTGTATGAAAAGACACAAAACTGCTACTTTTGTTGTTGCTGCTTGTTTCTCAATATGGCATAAATTCAGGCTAAATTCTTGTGCTTTAAGTCAGTTTGGATTACTAAAATCACTTAAATTTGCGGCAGAAAAACGACTTAACGTTTCCTTAAAGAAAAGTTTTTTGAAATGTATTTAATTTATAAGATGACATACATTTCCTTAGCATTTTGTAGAATTGTCAACAAATAACAGATTGATCTGCTTTTTTTATTCATTTCTTTCTTCACCGTATCTCTCCCATTCCATAGAAACTTTAGTATCACAGCCACTAAAAATACGCAGGTATTTTTACAAATATATTTGTCCATTCAACTGGACAAATATATTATCAATAGCCAGAGTAGTAATGCATGACAGTGGTACTATACAACCCCATCAGCTAATCATGCAGTCCACAGTTAGTCAATACATCGCATGTATTGACTAACTGTGCAGCTCTATATTTAAACTGCATTGGGTCAACATTTTGGAGCATCCTAAAACAACCTTCCCATAATGGTTTGCTGGAGTTTTGTCCATTCCTCATACACAATTCTGCGATTTAACACATAGAAGCAGCGTTGGTCATCTTGAAAAAAATTGAAAGAAAAAAACAAAAGACACTACCTGTTCCAAAGTAGGAAATCTTAAGTTTATTTATTCGATGTCTTTTTACACAGGGTATGTAAATATCTGGTTTCAACTGTAGTTCCTACGAACAACCCACGCATTCACACCCCAAAATCCACTCTCAACAAAAGCTCTATATTTTAGCTACACTTGACATCCCACAACTTAGCATCTCTGGGCAGCCTAATTACTGTCCGCATGCATGCGGCTCTGAAGGGCCGCGCAGCGTTGAAGCATCTTTCCCTCTGCCAGTGACAGTTGGTTTGTCAGAGGCCAGGCAGAAGAATAGCATGTGGCCAAGGGGAGGGGATTAGCATTCACATGGCACCTGTTGCCAGCCAGTGTGCCCATGCAGCCTAAAGATAATTACAGTGATTTTGTGGAGGAGTGAAGTGCAGGGGTAATTGTAGTTTTGGCGGAGCAAAAGGGAGAGGAGAACAGAGGACGAGGCTTTCACTATCTCACCGCCGCAGCGCTGTTGACGCCTCATTCGTGTGTGTTTCAAATTCACACGGAACGAAACAGCTCAGAGTGAATCTGAGAAAGGCAACTGCACACACATGCTATAATCATAATTAAAACTTGGTTGCCATAGAAACACCTTGCTGGACATGTGTTGGACTACAGCCGACAAATGTTCAAAATGGTAATCAGTGAACTGCAGGATTTTCAAGACTTTTGTCTCGATTCCATGGATCTGCCATGACAAATAAATACACAAGTTCTCTGCCATAAAGCAGTTGCCTCTGCTTACTCACTTAGCAAGCCTGTTGTGCCATCACTTCAGCCATTACAAATTATGTTATTTAGTAAACGTCTGCCTTGGCACCCGAGGGATTGCAGCGAGCGTGGGAGTGGGGTGTTGGATGAAGGGAACATATAATATTACATAAAGCGTTAGCACGGTGTAAAGCTTCAATGATTGGTGTTAAGGTTTTCATTACACAAAATGAGTAATTGCTTGTCATTTGGAGCTGGCATATCCCACAATCATCCTCACTTCGGTGCCATCAATCAAGCGTTTAAGTGCTGATGACTCCGTTCACATTTAAAGCAGGCCAGGCAAGCCACAATGCACTGGGGAAACTCATTGTTTGCTTCGTTACTCCTCAGAGCCTGGCTACTGTGTGTGTGCGTGTTCTTGTATCTTGTGAGAGCACCTAGGTCTATATGTGTGTGTATGTATTTCAGAGAACTAATGTGTGTGTTTGAGCAGAAACAACATAGGGATATGGCCTTGCTTTTCTAAATAGCACTCGATTCCGCAGTTTGTGACACGTCAGGAACCTGGTAAGAAGAAGCTTAGATAGTGTACCTGTGCACAGTTTAATTTATTCAGGGATGGGCTGTGAGATTTCTATGTCCCCGTTTTGGGATGTTTTTGTGAGTGAAAAAAATCTGTTTCAAATTTATAAGAACTCATTTACTCAATGTTAAGGATGTATGCTGTACATTACTTCCTTAGGCCTTCCTAAGTCCATACACAAGTAGCACTGTGGAGAATTTACTACCACTGTTGCCTCACCGCAAGAATGTCCTGTGTTCAAATTCCCATCTTCTGTGTGGAGTTCATTCTCCCTCACAAATCCATGCGTCATCTCTCACAGTCCAAACACAAGATTAATTTGAGATTCTAAATCCCCTTTACATGTGCATTAGAACAAAATCATTAATGACACATGGTTTTCAATACTTTTCACAGGCAAAAATCTAAAAGGTGGGTCATATATATCTATTCAGCCCCCTGGAGATAATGCTTTTTATGGCTACCATATTTGCAACACTGATTCTGTATGGCTTTCTTTAACCAATTAAACAATCTTGCCAGTCTTCTATTGGCATGAGACTAGTAAAATGCTACTAGTTGCCAAATTATTACAATCTCCCACTTCAACTTTGGATCCCTGCAGCTCCTCCAGAGTTACAATGGGTCTTGTAGCTTCTTCTCTAGTCAATGGTCTCCTCTCCTGGCCAGTTAGTTTTGGTGGATGATTGTGTCAACATTTTAAATATTGCATCAAACAGTGCTCAACGAGATGTTCAACACTTAAGATAACCCATCTCTGCTTTTACTTTCTTCACGATATTATCTCTGACCTGTCTTGGTGTTTTTTCCCCTTTTCGGTCTTCATATGTTCACTATTTTGAGTTCAGTAAGCCTCTAAGGCTTTTTAAATTGTGCATTTATCCTAAGATGAGGTTACACACACAGGGACTCTAACAGTTTGTCAGTTTATGTCAAAACTTACTGTACTGGATTTTATTTATACCATCATATTTGGAGGTATTGTTCCCTTCACTATTCCTAGTGAAGGGGAGTGAAAACAAACGGCAAACATGGTTTTCAGATTTTTTAAAATTTAAATTCCACTTCAGCTTTGCATCAGCCACGCAATTTTGATCTGCTAGGTAGAGTTTGCTTGGTCTGCGGCTCTATAGTTAAACCAGAAATGAGTCCAATATAGCTCAGTAACATCAGAGTAATTGGGAGTCATCACTACTTATAACCCTCTTTATGGAGGACAGCGGGCAAACAGCTGCTCACTCCCCACGACACACTTCCACTCACCGGTCTTCGCCCCGATGTGGACAAGAATGGCAGAGAGGAGAGTAGGACAGCAGATGAGGGAAAAGGGATGGTGAGTGGAGAGATGGAGGCACACCATGCCAGTCAACCAAATGATTTACTCAGTAAAGTAAAACTCAAGTGGAACAACAGCTAAGTCTCCAGTCGAGCCTGAGCCATCATCTCTGTCTCTCCCCTCCCTTCTCATCTTTTTCCCTCATCCCCTCTTTGCTCCCAATTCCTACCAAATCTCAAGCTTGGTTTGACAGCAATAAAGTGTGCTGCTCAGGCAGGGAGAGCAAGTAATATACCTTTTTCATACAGATGATTTTTGCCAGAAGGCAGATGAAAAATATAGTCCGCAAAACGATGGCAAAGAAACGAGTCGCAAACTACAGAGAAAGGCAGACAGATGGACAAAGGGGTCTTACACAGCAACACATTCAAGAAGGTATTAGTACCTTCTTGAAATATTGGTTAGGAACATGAATATTTGATTTTGTAGTCTAGACTTTTAAGGAATGTACACTGTCATCATTCGGGCCACATTTTGTTGTTGAACCAAAATTGCAGCCATTTTGCAATAAGCAACTGTCAGCATTTCTGTGGTGAGTGGAAAATGGTCCTCCTTGTTTATCTGCGGTGTGGTAGCCTCATGTTGAGGGAAGACTGAAAATTGTCCTCCCACTGCAAGAGCAATAGATTGATGGGGCGAAGGACAGGCAGCATGAAACTGAGCTAAAGCCCAGGGCCAGGCCAAAGTAGAAGAGGCATTCGTAGCCAACACAGGGCCAAATCCGATGCTGTGAGAGATCAATAGCTTAATGGAATTAGCTTGCCTTTAAAACATGGCTGCCAATCATATTTACTGAAAGCTGTTTATGTTTGCTGTGAAGCTTCACTCGATATTCAAAGGAGAGAATCTGAGGAGACCAAGGGGAAAAAAACAAAACCGCCATTTGGTGCTCTCACGAAGTAGGAGCTTTCTGCAGATATCTAGTTCTTGCTCTCACATTTTCTTTGTGAAAGCAAGAAATGCAACATCGCATTTTAAATTGCTCAAGTCAGTATTCTCCAAAAATGTGTGTGTTTTTAAAGAGGCAGCATTATGCGTTTCCCAACCACAGAGTATCGAGTATCTGTTACCTTCATTTGTTATAAAAATGTACATATCAAATATGACTTAAAAGAAATTAGAGTCATGTATGAACAAAATCAAAATAAGAGTCCTTGTATGTTTTTGAAGAGGGAGTAACATCATAGCATGATGTAAAGCTCATAAAAGTTGATTTTACACAATACTGCCCCTTTAACAAACCAGCTGGGCTAAAGAAAAAAAATATGTAAGCTATGCAGTTTTCACTATACAGAGATAAAAATCATATTTGCGATGGAAAGAATGTCACAAGATGTCACTCTATCCTTCACACAGGTCTTTTAACACAAGCTGCGATAAGTTAAACTAATACAAATAGTTGCATGGTCTGTGGATACTTATTACTCAAACTGAATTTTTTTTCTGTAAATATAAAGCTTTATTTCCCAAATTTTCATCCAACTCCTCTGTATCTGGACTTACTTTTTACATTAGTGCAATTGTAAATATAAATTGCACTGACATGTTCTCTTTGGCTAGAACCAGCAGGTCTAATTACCTCTTTGATACATCTAAATAGTTAATTCCTCTTATGCTTGAATAAGGCCAGCAGAGAGGTGACACATCAAGACTTGCATTTTGCACATAAATAAATCCTTCGGCACCTTCTCACTGAGGCACACGGAAAAAGCCAAGCTCGCCACAGGAATGGCGGGTGCGGCAAGCGATTAAGGGCACGGAACAGATGCCCACCTGCTCCCCCTGAACCTGGCCATGCCTCAGCTTTGCCCGGGTGCCTAGGGTTGCCCCTGGGTGCCTTAATACACTGTTTCCATCTGTTGCCTGGAAAGTGAAGGGCAGAGATGTCCAAGTGCATGGGCATTAGCTGCCTTCGTTCTCTGTCCACCCTCCTCCTCCTGCGAAGCCTGCCATCTATGTAGCATCCACCTACCAATCTGCTGTGAAAAGAAAATTGTACATTATTGGAACAACACAATGTCTGAATCTTCCTTTCAAGCCGTCACACCAACAAAGCAGAGTCTCCAGCTTTCAACTGACAGAGCAGCTCTGTACATTTAGCATAATGATGGCTGTGAGCAAAGAGATGAAGAATGCGGACCCAGCATGTCTCCTTTGATTTAGCTCAATCTCATCCACTTATCAAAGTAAGGCCTGTATTTGCACACAGAACAAAACAGCAGCAGGATGAAAAAAGGGTCAACTCATGTTGAGAGAGCAGGATGTTTACAGATGGGACAAAGCATTAATAAGTGCATATACATGAACTGCCTGTCAATCAAACAACACTGATTCTGGATTTTTGCTCCCCTCTTCCTTACTCAAGAATTAAATGATTATTATCAGAACAAAGCCCGCCTTTATTCTAATTACCTTGTAAATAAACTAGCTTGTCATTACTTTTCAAACCAATTATAGGCTGCCTAATGGAAGTGCTTAATTAGGAGACACTTTAGCAGAAAAAAAAAAGGGTGGGGGGGGAAAATGAATGAATAGAAACAAAAGCACAAACGCTGGTAAGGGAGGGACTGCATTTACCATGCAATTATACAGACATCAGATGTTGGTTTTTGTTTCTTTTTTTATTTTTACAGTTTTTTCTTTGCAGGAGCGCCACAATAGAGGTTAAACCCCTCTCTCTCTTTTTTTTCTTTCTGTTAAGCGGGCAGCTGACAATGGAGCGCTCAGCAGGCAGCTGCGTGGACCCCTAATAGTGGTGTGGCAGCCATGAACCTCACAGCTGGATGACAGGAAACAGCAGAATAGCACGATGGCCAGCCTACCCGTCCCCAAAAATGCCTCACATCTTCTCTGCACAATAGCCATCTACATAACTCTAATCCACCCTCGTCAGCAGCCCATTATTAGCAATATTCATACTGATCCAATCAACGCTGATCTGTGAACAGCTGGATTGGAAACTCAGAAATAAGATTTTTTTTTAGTAAAAGTGATGGCGCTATATGCAAGCACCAGGCCACAGTAATAACTCCTGAGTGAAGATAGTTATTCACAGCATTAGTGAGATGAAGTCATTTAAAAGTAAGCTTTATATTACTATTTGGAATATCTTTTTTCCAAAGGTTGAGACATGTCTGTGAT
Organism: Girardinus metallicus; assembly: GCA_903067095.1. NCBI lineage: Eukaryota > Metazoa > Chordata > Actinopteri > Cyprinodontiformes > Poeciliidae > Girardinus > Girardinus metallicus. The sequence goes on from CAEGAE010098595.1 coordinate 14,138, forward strand.
TTATTCATAAAAAAAAAAAAAAAAAAATTGACTTGTCGACTTAGATTTCCATCCATCTATATTAGACACAGGGAGACTTAATAAAATGCAAAAACTCAATAAATAATTTCAGGATTATTAAACAAAAATCTTTAACTCTATCAGTGTGCTCTTTGAGTCTCCTTTAACATTACAAAAGAGGAGTTTTGGGATTGTGAAAAAAGAAAGAATCTGTATAGCTAAGCAGTTAGATAGTTTTTTATTAACATTTTGTCTTTCCCACTTCATTATTCCCATCTCCTACATAATCATTTATAGTTACCTGCACATGTATATTAAGACTTACTTTATTTACCAAGCAACTGGCAACATAGAAGAAGAAGAGAGAGAGAGATTTTTTTTAAAGCAGATTTAGAATTTACTAAAATCACTACCAGCATGTCAAAAAGCATACACTGGAAATCAACCACAAAATTCCAAATGCCGCATCTATTTTCTCTTTTTTGTGTTTACAGTTTATCAACTTCAGGTTGGGAATAGGTGCCTTCATCTTCTGAAGTCTTTCGGAAATGACAGACATTAGATGTCGAACAAAACTATATTTGTTGTATCATATAAACCTGTTTGTTTTTGGTTATTAAAGGCCTTTTCTTTTCACTGATAGTCAGGACGCCATTGCGATTATTGAAACCTATTTTCCTTGACAGCCAGCTTTGGGAGCAGGCAGGTGAACCTCTGTCATTTGCAGATAATCTTCCAGCCCTAGGAGGTACCACTGGAAACCGTTCAGCATTTTTATGAAATTTTCCCAGAAACATGGCAGGATGTAAGTGAATATTCATTTAATATGATGGGTACAAAATGCAATGCGACACCACATTCTTATTTGTTGGTGGGCTCGGATGTGGAAGAAATAAAATCACGAGCGTGCCTGTTAGCTGTGACACATATTCCCCCATTACAAAGACGCTCAGACTAAGTGTGAAACACATTAGGGCAGAAAGACGAAAACAGCTGTAACGATCTCCAAGCTGACAGGAGTGTTGGCCTATTCCATGGAGAGGGGGATGGAAAAACTTTCTCCAATGGAGGTGTTATCAGCCACAGTACATCTCACCGGTTCAGGAGTTCGGGGGGGGAGGAGGTGATCACAGTCATGTTAAGACCTAAGAGAGATCTGTACTAACTGAGATTAGACACTTGTCATTCACAGTAAAGCAGAGAGGGGAGGATCGAGAGATGATGGGTGGAGAAATCGCCTTGACGGTGGCAGGAGTGTTATACTGGTGTTCTCGGTTTAATATAAGAATTCTGCTGGTATAATTGCATTTCAGCCCTTATCCTCTGCTGCATCAGGCCTCGTTTGGCGACAGTTTCGGGTGCTTTATCTGTCACCATTCTCTCCCTATCCGGACTCAATCAAATTTGCTCCGGCTAGCAAGGGACAGAGAAGGGAGGAATACTGCAACGATAAGGGTTGGGTCTAGTATTTTTTCTTTTTTTTTTTTTTATGTGGGAGGATTTTTTTTTTCTCCATTTTTTGAAATGAACAGTTTTCTTGGCATGCTTATCTTGCTTTCATTAGCGGGCTGTCATAGTGCTAAGGCAGCCACAGAGTAAGGCAGGAATGAAACAAGCAGACAGGCTGTTAAAGTAGAACAGAGTCATGGAGGTAAGATTGGAAGTGGGAAAAGATGGAAGGAGGATAACTTGGGACCTATAAAAGCGTATCAAGAATATGTGACTAATTGAAGCAAGCCCAAACAGGCAACATTAGACTTCTAAAAACACATCAAATCAGTATGAGTTGTATTTATGATTTGGAAAACTTTTGCTTTTTAATAACACCTAAGGCATCTTTATGATTAAGAAGAGCTGGATCGTTGCTAAAAAAAAAAAAAAAAAGAGAAAAACCATTAACACTATAATGGTAAAAACACGAGAGACATTCTCCATTAAACATTTTCGGAGTGAGAAAGCTTTGTGCTTGATTACAAATTATATGTAAAGCGTGACTGCTTTATTTGGGAGACATTTTGAGTTCACACCCTCATTTTCTTCCAACTTCTTCTTCTTACTGTTTCTCTCACTGTTAGTTTAGTGTTGAAAGATTTTGATTTTGAGCTTTAAACTGATCAAATAAAAACAGAAAGTTAAAAAATACAAAGAAATAGCTATCAAGTTTAATGGTGAGTAATATTTTCTCGGTTGGTTTATATTTATTTTGTCTAGCAGCCGTCAAGTTCTTTGTTGTTTAGTTATGACTTTTTTCATCCTGATCTGGGCAAAACGCACAACAAATTCCACTCTGTTATTAATTATTAAAACAAAATGATGAGACAATAAAGAGGTCCACAATCCAACAGCTTGTCCAACCGCATTTAGCAGGAATAACCTGAAGAAGTTATGTTATATAAGACATTATCTCTCACATCACAGTCTGAGGTTTTGCTGCACTCTTTTTTACATTACTTTAGCTTATTGAGGTTTGTGTTGTTTGTCTCTGCACAGCTCTCCTAAGATCTCACCACAACGTTTCCACAGCTGGAGGTGTGAACTTTCATTGGAGCATACTATATTCATGCTTCACTCAATAACTGCAAGGTGCCCAGGTCCTGGGCGAGTGGCTGCAAACCATATCAAATCATCAGCTAACCATGCTTGACAGATGGTATGAGGGGATTGTGTTGTTAAGCTGTTTGGTTTTTGCCAAACATAGCAACATTTATTTTGGGTATTTTTTTTTTCTTCTCAGCTGTTATCTCTCCAGAGGACATCATCCTGGAAGTTATATATTATTTTAATTGAACTCTGCAAGAACTAAGTTGTGAAGCATTTCCTTTAAGAGAAAACACACCTTATCCTGAAAACCCTTCCAAATAAGCCATACTCGTTCGGTCCTTTTCAAAACATTGCTGCCATGAATTTCAGTATGTAAGCTGACAACTTATCTCCATAGAGCTTGAGATGGACTTTTTAGGTCTTTTGCAATTTTCTAGATGAGAAAGAGGCCACATCTGCTGGTTATTTTCCAAAACACTTGAGGTTGAACTTTAATCATTTTAGAACCTGTTAAAGACTAGAATATTTTTTATTTTTCTAGTATACATGATACATTTTCCAATGGCTAGGTCCATCTCTAGACATGAAACCATGACAGATTCAGAGCAAAAACTACTGCTGACTTTATTGAGTATTTTTATTTAGTCACTCTTCCATACATTTTCTCATAGCGAAAACTGAGGAATTAGCACACATTTAGAGAATTTTTTTTATAATTTTTTTACCGTGTTATAAAGATTGGGATTAAATCACAATCATGTCTGTTGTCGATTAGCAGACACAATGTGATGCCTCAGCCACCCACAGGGGGCCAAGAGCAGCACATAGTCATGCAGCCATAACAGCACACACGTACACACAACTGTGGTGTTATGTAGGAGGCCTGTGAAAAGCCTTTGCAGCTTTGACTTGAAAATGTATTCCTCCTTGGACCATAAAAAAATGGTATCCTCCATGCTCAAAATACTTCTGCCATCTTCCTAGCATTAGTCATAGCTTTGTGTAAAAAAAAGCGTTCAGAGACTGCATAGGGAGGGAATGTAAATGCTGCTTATACCTCAAGGTTGTACATTCTAATACATAGTATGACCCGTGCATATATTTGTATATGTGTCCCTTTTGCTACGGTGTTTAAGCATTTTAGTTCACATTGCTTGGCAAAATAATTTATTTCAAAGTAAAAAAAAAAGAGCCTTTTGAATCAGAAAATTAAATAAGCACACACTGATAAATTTTCCAAGTTAGAGAGAAGCCCTCAGGGCACAGAGATGGATTTGAATTTTAAGGTTAATTTGTGCAAAACAAATACAAAACGCAGTACCGCTTGGCCTTGAAGAAGTACTGCCCTCGGAGGTACGCTGTATTACAACCCAACATGTCTCAGCAACAAAAATTGGATCTGATTTTAAATTAAAAGTTGCATGGGTGCATGCAAATTACCGAACAACTAATTTAAACGCAGATAACAAACCTCTGAATGAGTACAATTTCTGTATGCACACAAGAACTGTTAATCTAGAAATGCACCTATAGGATTTTTCCTGGCTGATCAGTTTTTGACACAGTAATGCGCCAAAGCATATGTCGCTAATCTTTATGGATTTTTATTCAGTTCAGAAAAAAAGTGGATCAACATGCATGCCGTTGATTGATGTGTCCATGCATCAAAAATGATGATTCTTAGTTTTAATACATTTGATGACAAGGGAAAAAAGTGAAACGTTTCAGGATATGACCTATCATTTATCAGAGCCAATCAATCAAAGTAAAATTGTCCCTGATTCTGTTCTTTGCTGTGTGGTTAGTGCATCACTACACTACATGAGACAACAAAAGCGATTTAAACATTTTACTTTGAAGTGTCAACAACACTAACGATGATGATTCGGATGTTTTCGCAAGGTTGTCAACAGCAGTTGCAAGTTCTTATTTCACAGTTTTCCAACTAAAACTATGCAACATGATGCAAGAGCTGTTCAGCTAAAATAAAATGGGGCTCAGGGGCAGAGGTGGAGGGGAGGTGGTATACATGGAATTTTATCGTAACATGTCAGGGGGCAAATGCAGCGCAGATTAGAGAATGAATTAAAATGAGTCAAAATGAGCATGAAGAACATTTTTGTTCCTAGCCTGCAGTTTGTCTATATTTGGGCACGAGAACATTTAATAACGCAATCACGTTACACAGTTGCACTTCAAAGTATTTACTGAATCATCGCCTAGGGTTAGGATTTAAATTTTGAATAAATGTGTTTATGGATGAGGCAGGTAGCAACGGATTTAATCTGACAGATTGGAACAGAGGAGTACGATGCGCGCTCCGGTCCAGGTGAAGGTTACCGTGGACCCCACAGGGCATCAATCTCCAAGACAGAGCGCGACAGACAAATGGAAAGCAAGTTTCCGGGACGGAGGGAGTAACTAAAGAGAGACTGATGTGGGGTGTGGGGGGTGGGAGCAAAGCAAGAGTGAAAACGAATGTAAAAGGAGACGAGGGCTGGCTAGATCAATAGAGAAGTGTTGCTATGACAACAGGTCATTGAGAGCCATCAGAGTCACATTTTTTTCTTTTTGTTTTTTTTATCACACTCGACAAAAAATTATTTGAAAACAAAATATAAATGAGATGTCATTTCACGAAAGTGAAAATGGATGCTGTGGCATCGGAGGCTGAAGCAACATCACAGACATCTCTTTGAGTATGCCTGATTGGAGGAACAGAAACCATTTTCTGCAAACAATTTGTTGAGGCTTAAAGGGAGATTGCTGTTGGTAAATGTAATGGTGGATGGATTAGGGTGAACAATGTCCAATCAGACTAAAGAGGCCTCGGTCGCGGGTTTAAAGAGGAAATCTGTATGTGGTAATCAAAACCTCAGAGACGGGCACCAACACTGCATGTAAACAAAAATTGAAGACTTACTCGTCCATCACACAGCCTGTGTAAAGAGGGAAAAAAACCTGCAAAATCCCTTCAGAAAAATCCAAAAATCAAAAAGCCTTTCAAGATGTTTGACTGGAATATAAATTACAGTGTCTGGATTTGCTGTGGTTAGAAATTACCCTCCAACTTGCTGTTGTTATTAGCTGCAAGAATTCCATTTGAGATTAGGCCTTTTACATCACATGCTCTAATCGTCTCGGATCTATGCAATCCATTTTCAGCTGAAGAGAAGAAGCCATCTTCCCCAAGCCCAGATGGTGTCATTACTCTGGTAAGGCTGGGTGATTACACGCTGCTCGCACTGGGAGAAACTATAGTTGAGAGTTCTGTCGGCATTTTTTATGACACTTTACCCCTCTTACGTTGCTCACTGAATGCCATCATTTCCACTCTGCACTTTCTCTTCCATACTGCATCTTTCTTTTTGAAGAAAGAATTTTTGGAAGGAATTTCTTCGCAAGTGGTACATCACAACAGTATCCATACTTTATTGAACTTATTATATTTTGTTACATCCCAACCAAACTTGTATAAATTGTAAAGCAAAAGTACGATGAGATTTGGTTTTCAACATTATTTACAGTCCAAAAGTAAAAAAAAGTGTGGCAAGCATTTCTATGCAGCCCTCTATACACTAACACCCCTACAAAACACGGCCTTTCAGAGTCAATACAGGATTGTTCAAGAATGTTAATGAACAAACAAAATCTTGGGCAAAAAGAAACACACAAGGCAAAGTTTAAGGCAGGTTTATACTATAAAACAAAACAAAATCCAAAATGGAAAGCGTATTGGACAACTGCAAACTACCTAGACCGTCAACTTAAACGGAGAGAAGAAACAAGGTGAGTACTGATCAGAGAAACAACAAAAAGTCTGTGGTAACTCTGGAAGAGCTGCAGAGATCCAAAGCTCGCGTGTTGACAAAGCAACTGAACTTCACAAACCTGGTTTGCCACTAAGAAAAGTCTAGTTCAAAGTTTGAACCAGACCATGTAAGGGATACAACCAAAGTTTGAAAATTTGGCACTTTGCTCGGATGAGACCATGCAAAATGCAATGTAGGGAGGAAAATTAATATACACTAATGGACAAACTCCCTGAACTCTAAAACCAAACAGTGAAACAAGGTAGTGGAAGTGTCACGCTGCAGGAAGATTGTCAAATATGAGAATTAATGGAGTTCAAGGCAGGAAGGTCCTGGAAGAAAATCGGTCAGATACTGCGAAAGACTTGAGACTGGAATAATGACTCATCTGAAATACTCTTCAGATCTATTTCAGATGCTAGTTTTAGAATTCTGTCCAGTTTTACATCAATCACATCAAATTTAAAAAAATACAATAAAGTGAAAGGTTGTAACATAAGAAAACGAGGAAAGGTTAAAGGGTGTTGAGGTCTTTTAAAAGGCTCTGTAAGAGCAAGCCCACACACGTATGCACACTCACAACCCAATCTAAAGTCACTGGCAGACTGAGATAGGGGGCAGCTGAGCGGAAGTCGTCAGGGTGGCACGGTCACGGCTCATCAGCCGGAGATTTTGTTGCCAAGCCATATCTTGTCATTCTTATAGCTGGCAAGCAGAGAAAAATAATTTCTAGGACAAAGGTCAACAAGTTGAAAGTGTGATGGAGGGCCGTGACATACCTATCACACTCCTGACAAGCCAAGAATCAGCGCAGAGGAGGGATTAGAGGACAGCAAGGGAAGAAAGATGGCATTGAAGGTTGCACAGAGAAAACATCACCAAGGTAACAATATGATTGAAACTAAATATATGAAACTAAAGAAAAGATAAGGAGAATCAAAGAGAGTCAGTGGATTGAAACACAAAGGAATAGAAGAAGTATTAGGCTGGATCTGCATACTGTTATCCACCAAGAAGTGCGTATTGGGGAGTGAAGGAGAGAAGGGGGGAAAATTTTGCTACCTTTCCTTTTCATAGTCTATTTGGTCCATGTAACTAAAATACCCCCTTTGTCTCATAAGGGAGGCATTACAAGTGACCCGTCACACAAAGGGAGATACAGTAGCTGTACATGCTTATTATGAGTATAACAACTTCAGCTCTGTGTCAGAGTCACGAGATATCTACATAATTTATAAAACAAGAGTATATGTTGCATGTCTTAAGTGATTTGGAACTTCTTTAGCACAAAGAGTACACTGTCAACTTAAAAAAAACACACACCCTTACACACAGCCAACTTCCCCAGTTTTATTTCTTGCAGAGTGACCCCAAGTAAACCCCTTAATTTTTAATATGATACTGTAACATAACAGATTCTTTGCTTGTGTTGCCAGAAAAACAAGACACATGCCTCTGTGCTTACATTTTTGGACCACTGTAATTTCCTGGCATCCCTCCAGACCACCTTTCACCCTTTCATTCTACCTCTAAAGTTTTTCAACACATTCTTGTTCCTTGCAGTATTTCCATGTTATTTTTTTTTTTTTATGTTTATATGCTTTCCCTCTCCCTCTGCTGATGACAGAAAACTTTCCTCGTCTCAAGCAGACGCCCTCAGTTCCCCAGCAGCAGCATCTACTTACATAACTCAGTTAGCTTGAGTATTTCAGATGCTGTTTTTTGCTCCCGGTATCCCTCATTTGTCTCTTCTCTCTTGCATTTCTTTGTGTCATATCTTCCGGCCTCAGTTGTTCCCATCTGCTGTATGTTTCTCTTTCTGTATTTTTTTAATTTTAGCATCATTTGGTTTCACTCCTGTCTCTCGCTCTTCTCGTCGACCACGTCTCTCTGCCCTCCGACCATTTACTGTCCACGTTCATTTTCGTTCCCTCTCGTTCATCTCCTCTCTCGTGCTCTTCCTTGTCACACTCCCCTTTTTTTGCCTCACCTTTTTCCTTTCTATCGTTTTCACCCCACCGTGACTCACGTGCTCTGCTCACACCTCTTTCAGCATGTCGAGATGAGAATCCCAAAATGCCAGCAAGAAGAGAGAGAGAGAGAGAGAAAGAGAGGGAGACAAGGATAGCGTGCCATCTTTACATAGTATTCACACTTCCCTTGGAGAAGATGTGCACCCGCAATGTTTGGAGGGAAGAAAATATGTGGTGATATCTGTCACATGCAGAGACATCCAGCTTGAGGTAAGTCAGTCCCTCTGGGAAACAGTGATGTAACTCTAAAGCACAGCGCTACGCAAGAGTATTTATGCCAACAAAACATTTTCACAATTGAAATTTTTTTACTGCTAAGCCATGTTGGATGAAGGATCTCTAGGAACAGCAATTTTCAAAGGGTGTCATTTATTCTCAATTAGATTTATGACTGGACTTCGACTGACTTTTATAGGTGATTTTAAGCAACATACAACGTTTTGCAAGTAGGTCAGAAAGTTATATTTAAGTCGCATCTGAATGGAGCTCCTCTCCCACCTGTTTGCTGCGTCTCCCACATGGGTTGTGCCAAATGTCAAGAGAGACCCCTTATGGCTTCCTTTCAGCAATACACCATCTTATTGCATTATCTTCCTTTAAGGCCAGATTTGTGGAGAAAATGAGTTCTTTCAAAAGATTTGTCAACCAGACCCGTGGATCTCTGCAGATCCTCTTAACACCGGCTTCTGCTTCTCCGATTGTTTCTCTCCTTGAATGTCCAGTCAGTTCCAGTCTCAGTGGGATAGCAGCTCTGCCACTCTGCTTCCAAATTTGGATGATGGATTGTCAAATGCTCAAAGATTCACATATTGTTTTATAACCTAATTTAACTTGTCCATTGCTTTATATCACATCTGACTGGTGTGGTACTTGATCCTCACCATTCTGATGGTTCACTAATATGTTTTAACAAATTTTCAAGTCCTCTTCACATAATGAAGCGATTTATACTAATACACTGGCATTTGTGGGAGTAACAGACACTATATTTATATAGACAGAATTGAGCTTCAGCCATCAATAAACTGGTTTGCATCCTAACAAAGTTCTATGCACAAAATCCAGCTCAAAATACTTGACAAAGCAACCAAAGCTGCAACTTGGTGCTGTCCAGGCCTCAGTATTGCTGAGAAGACAGCATCTCTGCCTCTGCACCCGAACATGGCAGAGTGCCTAGACTTCTCATAAGGATGTGAGGAGTGAAAGTGGGGGAGAGTGGCAGAGAATTGGTAATGCTCTCCCCTAGCATACAGTGAGACGCATGGAGGAGCCAGATAAGACACCCTGGCCCCAGCGCTGACTGCTGGAGTAAAGCTTCTCCACCAACGCGAGCAATGACTGCGAGGCTTTGGCCGGCGCTCCGCTCCATCCATCTATAGCCCAGTGATGCCTCTATTACAATGGCTGCCCCACAGCTACGCAGACCCTCGCCAGCTGCACAAGATTATAATTAGAAGAACCATGAAGTGCCCTGGACAGTGGCAATTGATCGGAATGACAGTCTGATATTTCCACCAGGGAAATAAACCTTGGTTTGCCACTGAGGCAAAAAGTTGGGACATGGGCTGGGAGTGGGAGCTTAGTGGGTACGGGGCAAACGAGGGTGGAGAGTTAAACGGAGAAAAACTTTCTCACTGCACCGTTTCTATTCTTACTTCAGGTTTCTAACAGAAATAGTGTTGAATAGGTGCATAAGAGTTTGTTTGTGAACAGCAGTGCATGTTGGTGTGCCTCCGAGTGTTTGGACACACTTTAGTGCTTTATGATTAAGACTGACTCCTTCCACTTTGAATTCACACGGCACCTCCCCTTCTCTTTAAACAGCTAATTCATGTTTGTTGTAGCCAGTTATCCCCGTTCGTAATTATGTCTAATTGACAAACGTCTTTAAGCAGACACGCGAGCAGAGGCACAGCTGCACCAATGGAGGGGAAACTACAGCGAACAATGTCAAACCCATCTGCTCCCCTATCTCTCAAACAGCACCGTGTTGTGTGGTGACAGTTCTCGACGGAAAGACTGAGTGCCGTTTTAAGAAAATCCAGGTCAGCCTGACAAATACATGAGTTTGTGTCGACATTTGGGGGTTGATCTAATGTTTCCTTATGTTGTTTCCTCTGTGGCTCGGGGGAGGCTTTCAGCTTGACAGCATCACTACAGTTCCCACAAGTCTGCAGCTAGGTCACATGCCCAGAGAGAGACTGAGAGAGACAGCTGGAGAGGAAAACCAGAGCGAGAGAGCAGCAACTCAGAACAAAAATGGAGGCCGATGATACCTTATGTTAAGGGGATGAAAAATGTAAATTTACTCAGTTTGCTTTGAATCACCTTTTTGACTCTAACTTTAGCTACTAAGACAGAGACATTTATACATCCCCTTCAACAAATTTGGCATTATTCACATTTTTATTCTGATCAGGCCAAAATACTGTAGAAGACAGCCAAAATTTAGCAGAGCTTGCATTTTTTCTGAACGTTTGAACCAAAGCTTGGAGGTAGGAAGAGGAGAAAATATAGAAAACTGACTGGCGACTTGTCCAGGGTGACCCCGCCTCTCGCCCGGTACGTTAGCTGGAGATAGGCACCAGCAGCCCTCCTGACCCCACTAAGGAGAAGGGTGTACAGAGGATGGATGGATGGATGGATGGATGGATGGATGGATGGATGGATGGATGGATGGATGGATGGATGGATGGATGGATGGAGCTGCTGGGACTAGAAAGAGGAGTGTCAGGAGACCACAAGGCAGACCACAAGGCAAAGTAATTTCATTTTTTGTTTTCCAACTTGAAATTTGTTGTAATTTAGGAAAAACTGCACAAGCACCAATGTTTATTGACAAATAATTCCAAGATGTTTATTTATTTAGTATAGAATATATATAAATCCTTACTGTTTATTTTCAATGCTTGCTTAATCCTTGCAGTGTCTGTCAAGGGGAATCTGAACTCAAGACTTTCCCACTGTGGGACAACAAAGCTAAGTATTCATTGATCCATCCATCCCTTCATACACATTTTCTATGTGTAAAGCTTGCAAAAATAACATATTATAACTTAAAACAATTAATATGCTACACTATGTTATTATTTTTTTTATTTTCTTATAACAAAAAAACACAAAAACAACATTCTTGTTTTTAATTTTTGGCCCAAAAAAAACTTAAAAACAATTATTTATTATTTAAAAATAATAATACTATGGAAATTATCACCGGCCCAAGGCTTTTTCTTGGTTGCACTCTTTAGCTTATTTTAGGTGATCCAAGGTTTTCCCAGGCCGGCAAAGAAGCATATTACTTCCATCGAGTTCTGGCTGTGCTAGGGGACATGCAGAGGGGCGCCCAAGAGACATTCAGATCCAAACCACTTCAGCTGACTCCTTTTGATGTGGGGGGATGGCCACCCTATTTCAAGATCTTTCCAGATGACTGAACGCTTCACCCTGTCTCTAAGGCTGAGTCCAGCACCCCTACAGAGGAAACTAATTTTAGCTGCTTGTATCTGTAATCTCTTTTATGATCCAAATCTCACCACAGGTCCCTTCACCATTGTTAAAGACAACCTATTTAACGGAGAACTTAGCGTTAAATAGAGAAGTACAATACCTGCATTACCGCCAATCCATGTATTCATCTCTCACTCAATCCGACCATCACTCATGAACAATGCATTGAGAGTTTTGTGCTCCTTTGCTTGAGGCAGGTACTTAACCACAACCTGAAGCAAGCAGTAAATCTTTTTCTCATTGATGCAAAAAAAAATAATCTAAAAAGCTTGACAAATTACCCTGAACCAAAAAAGGACAAAAAAAAAAAAAAGAGAACAGTTTCTGCTGGTGTCTTTAATTATGAGCCCCGTTTCTTTTCAATCACTCTTCCAGATTTAAGGCTGCAATAGAAGCCATATTTCTCAACTGAGATTTTTTATTATTATTAAGTCTTTGAGGATTTAATATAGTCTTTGACTGGCATATAGTCTTCGCATTTTACTATCTTATATTAAAATCAATGGCGTCATCTCTTACAACCTTAACGAGAGTCCTTCATTTAGTCATGCCTTGACTTTACCCTGTAGCTTGAGCGCTATTCAAGCAGGCACCCAGTGAGAGCTCCATGTGTCATCTGCCGGGGTGACAGCAATGCACTATTTCTTTTCATCTTCAAGCGATGCCTGCATTATCAGTGTATAAGATGAATGGCAAGGCAATATTAATAGCCTCTTTCTCTGCGGTGAAATGAAAGAGGCTTCAGCAAAACAAACAATCTGCTCCTTTCTTCTCAAGGCAACTCAGCAGCTATATCAAAGGAGGGAAAATAAATGACCATTGTGAATGCTGTTTGCCGGCATCAGGTCGCGAGAGGGATAGTTTTCTCCGAGTCTGTTTAGATTCTCAACTTTGGCGTTTTTTTTGCTTGTTTTTTTTTTTTACGTGCGCAGGAGGCACTGTTGAATCGCAGCCGCGAATGAGTGTTGACACCATGTGAGACGATAAGCCTCAGATCAAATGATTAGCAAATACCAAAATGCTCAAGCAAAGTTCTACGTGATGCTGAGGGTGCAGAATATTAACAGCATAAGTAATAAAATCAATTGAATCCTAGGATATTTTTTTTGTATTACTGTGCATTGAATCATCATACAGTAAACAACCAGCGTCAGCATAATGCAACCCCCAACCCACGCTGTCTTCCCTCTCTCTCCGTCAGAATAAATATCCACTCAGAGTAAGCCTGTGGAATAAGAACCTCCTGAACCTAATAAAGGTTGCGACTACAAAGCTTGTGAGTGTAACAACTGGCTGTGGAGGTCGGGTCAATTTGTCAAGAATCAGGCAAGAATGTAAAGGAGCGGCGCCTTCCACATGAACGACTTGGCACAGAGCGATTGAATTTCCAAGCAATAAAGTGGTTTGGAGTGAATTAACGCAGGTTCAGGAAGCAAGTGTTATTAATGCACAGGACCTACCATGGCTAATTATGAACCTAATCTTTATTGGAAACTAAAACATTTATTTCATATCCATATACCCATGAATGAATTTATATTGTCGTCTCTCTCGCTGTGCTCCATTTATGTGCAGTGAACATGGATTTTAATGAACCTCGCCCTTAAAAAGGTTATGCACAAAGACTCTCTGTCAGTCTGATGGAGAGAAGGGGGTGGGGAGTATTAATAAATTAACCCTCTTGTCTGTGTTCATCCTTGTCAGGATCTACTTTATTCTTTCTGAATATTTGCTTTCATTCCAGCTGGAATTAAAGTCCAAACGGGACAGTCCGGCAGATTGAATCCTTTTCTATTTATTAAGCGCTGACGTTTTGATATTAAGCAGTTTATTGGGCGGCCAAATGTTGTATTCAGTGGTTTACAATGGTCTCCAATCCCTCACAATGTATAGAAGGGGTTATTGGCTGCTGAGGACATACAGTGAATTACAGCAGGAGATACCTCCCAAGCAAGTTATTAAAAACACAAAAAACCATTAGCCTAGTAGAGCTGGGGCTCATTCCCTTGGTCTCCTTGCTGCTCTCCTTTCCGGAAAGCCTAAAATTGGATGGAGCATCCCTGACACACACACACACAAACACTATTTATAGCACCTTACCATAACAGTGACCAATTTGTTTGGTTCTAAATACTCTGGGGTACACATTTTACACAGTGTGCTCTACACTCAGAATATCCATGATTAAATTAGACATTGCATTAGGAAGGACATGTCAGTGAATGGGATTTTATTTATATGAACGTTTTGAAAAAAACTCAGTTGATATAGGGGAAAAATAGACTACAAGTTTTAATCATCAGCCTAAAATTTTGAATTGAAACAACTATTGTTTTAAAATAAATTAGAATTTGGTCAACCTTAATCAAATGCAACCATCTTTGTTGTTGCTACATCCCTGGCGCACATAAATATCAAATCTTTCTTCCAGCCACCCAGTCACACAGAACCCAGATAGAGTATGGCCATGGTTTATTTAAGGACTAATACAAAGCAGTCGTGTCTGCTCTTAGACACTGTTTGTAGGCTACTCTTTGGCTCCGGGGAACCCTGCGGCGTTCTAGCACCGACCGTCTCAAGAGGAGTGCCACCAACCGCTGAGTGAGGAGAAAAACGGCTTTGGAGACACAGAGGTGGAAACGTGGAGAGGAGAGCCATGAAGAGGGAAGGGCAAAAGGAAGAGAGAAGAGTAAAGGTGAGATAAAAGGTAGAATGAGAAAAAAAAGAGACAAAACTAATATGGAGCTGATAGGAATATTTTTGCACAGAAAGCAAGAAGAGGAGAAAAAATTATGTGGTCATTTTATTAAGTTCATTAATTAGTCAAAGCAAAACAAACAAACAAACAAAAAAAAAAAAACAAAGCAGAGTGGACTGAAAAATATTTCATCTACCAACAACTGTTGGAGAGCTGAAGAAATAGTATTACAGGCTGGCTCACATGGGTTCAGGTAATTCAGAGAAGTTCGGCAGCATGACAAAAGACATAAATCAAAGGTATGCATTTTAGTTTAAGCAAAGGCCGAGCAAAAATTACAGGTCAGAAAAGCAATTACTCCTTTCTGAGGCTGTCAAACCGAATAAAAAATGTTCTGTAGACAAAAGACGGAAAGCTAGTATGGTGGATGGATGTCATAACATGCTGCAGTTTTTGCTTTGAGGTGGTATGAATTGTTTAGGTGTTTTCTTTAAGGGGCATTTTTCACAGCAAACAGTGCACAGCTAGCTCACATTTCATTTAGGTTGAATGCTGTACAACAAGATGTGGCCTGCTCCGCGTCTGAGTGAGACGAAATCCAGGCAAGTAAATATTATAGAGAATAGATTTAGTCTTCAAACTAAGATGATCACAGGGATAAAATTCGTAGCAAGAGCAAACTGGTACCCAGTAGAAGCATTCTACATCAGCACCAAGGACAGTTTCCCTCTTCCAATGAATCATAGTATCCAGTCTTAACATTAGAATATCTTTGTCCTAATTAAACTTGACAAAAACTCTACCCTTTTCTCAGTTTTGACACAAAAGCAGGACCAGCCCCAAAAAATATTGTGTCAGATCTCACAGATCCGTCATGGTTATAAGTATGACGGCATAATTGCAACTCCACTCCGGTCTCCACACCCTGTGATTATCCTGCTGGAGAGCAAGCACAGGGAACAAACAAACAAACAAATTAACATAGGAGGCAACAAAAGCATATAGCCCTGATTCTTGATGCCAGCGCTCCAGTTTAAAAAACCTCCATCTGTTGAAATGCATTCCCGAGGTGCTCCTCGAAACTGTGAACGCCCACGTGCAGAAAACTCTGCCAGGAGAACAAAGACAAACATTTCAGAAGCCCCGTGCACCTCTCGCACCGCAGCACATGGAGCAGAAATCACGCTTCTCCCCACCCCCCAACTTCCCCCATGCTAAATATATGGGTTTGACGTGGGAGCGTGTGGGCTGGTGAAAGCTAAAGATGCAATGCTTTGCTTCAGCTCAGCTCTGCAGTATTAAGACAGCCATTTCTCTTATCATTCCTGCCTCACTCCGAGCTGTACTCACATTCCCAAAACACATAGCCTAATTTATAAACATACATTCATCTCATATTATTTTGGGGAGGGGGGTATTTGAGATGGGGGTATGGGTACACTGTGAAGCATGCCCTCATGAACGACATCATTCATTTTCAAACAGTTTCACTGCAGAAGGGAACAAAGAGATTTATGTTTATGGAGTTCTGTGATCATATGTGCTTTAATATCCCGGTTTATTGCTGTCAAAGTTCCTCTCTATAAACATTTACAAAGAGTTCCAAAGGAAATTTCTATACAGCCACCGACCCATTACATTCATGTTGAGCAATTAGTAAACGTCAAAGGGAAGATTCAACTTGATAGAGGCCATTTTGGCTCAAGGGGAGAAGCCATTTCCACAATTACTCATAATCCCAGTGTCGTCATGCTATAACCCTTGGCAGACCCAAACAACCATTGCCCTGTGTTCAAGAGTCAAATAAATCCATTTGATTTGTGGCAATGATGTTACGTTGATGGTCTGAACTAAAGATTTAAGGGCATAGTCACACAAAGGTTCAGACATCAGAAACTTTTTTCTGATATTCAAGTTGTGATGGTGTTAAAATATTTGGTTTGTTATAACAAAAATACCCAAAACATAAGCCACATTCTGAGAATTTTATTGCTAAAACGACAACTAAACTATGTCAGTGTGGGTCAAATCTCTAACACCGAATGTGTTTTTGTTTAAATTCAAATCAGTAATTTCTGGGATTAATTTCACTAGATCCTTAAAATGTAACCACAGCAATCAGTTTCTATGCTTCTCTAATGTGGAACCAACTATCAGAAAACTGCAAAACTGATTAAATTTTGAGGTCCTTTAAATCAATGTTAAAAAAACAAACAAAAAAATATTTGTTTAGAGTTGCCCCTATAATAACTTGAAATGAGATTAATTCTGTAAAACTGGATTACAGCTTTTTATTACTTCTCTTTATTCCGCAACTGAATTGTAATGTTTCTTTTTTATATACTGTTATCATGTAAAGCACTTTAAACTACCTTGTTGCTGAAATGTGCACTTACATAACTAGCAACGTCAGGGAATAACATCAACAATAACTCTGTATAACCAGCAGCAAAGAATGTTTTGTTTCTTTACAGACAGCAGTGCCAATAAAAATATTGTCCGCTGCTGCAAGTTTTAAGATTTTTTGTTCTTATTTTTTGGTAGTAATGATGGCATTGCCTTTCATGGGAACAACGTGTGAGTAGTTTAAACGCAAAAGGTGACAAGCCATCCACATAAAGACATCTGGTAATGTCTAAATGTACTTGATAAAACATTGGGGCTAATCAAATAGGCAAAAAAAGCTTGACTTTCAATTTAGTTCTTCAGGCCTGTTTTGGAACAGAGCATACAAGTAAATAATGTCAAATTTTCATCAAATGATTTAGAGCTTCATAGAGATATGACTGGCTGACCTAAAATAGTCATTAAAATATGACAATGAAAGATTCTTGCTGTGTACATACAAGCTAATGTTAGCACAGCAGCACCGCTAGCTCCCACAAGAAACATTTTGTATAATTTAGCCATGCAGCAAACATTTAGATGGATAATTTGTGTTGTGACTGACATCTGCTTATTCAGATGTGGTGTTGTGAGCTAGTTAGCTTGTAGTATTCGCCATGAAAAACTTTTCCACACCAGCAGCAGTCCTGTTCCTGTGCTGCTGGTGTTTACTGGATGGTACAGCTGAGAAAATTTTCTTCCCTTGCACCTCGATTTTAACAAAGCTGGTATGCTTAACAATTACGCTAGATGATGTAGCTTTCAGCACAACACGAAAAACTTTTAGAGATTAAAAAAACAAGAATTAAAAATGCGTATACAAAAAAGTAAATAATACTTGTCAAACCTCATGATTGCAGACCAGAAATTTAAATAGTATTAGCATTAATGGTTTATATGTACTCGACAATTTAATTGAACTTTCAAATGAGCATATTTGCATTCAAGCACAAGTCAATAAAGACTATATCAACTATACAACCGATATTGCACAGCCAAATAACCTCTGTAAAGTCAGTCAAAACTAATTCTCAAACTTTATTGGCTTCGGTTTTTAAACATCTAATTTTGTAAAAAAAATAATAATAATAAATAAAAATCTTTCATATGCTGCACAAACAGCAATGCTCACAAAATAGATAAATGGATACAAACAAAATACAAAAAAACACTTTTAACCTCCGTCTACCCATCATCGAGGATGTTAGCAGCAGAATAACAGACACTTAAAAAGCACAGGGCCATCCATTTTGCTCACTATGTTTGCAATTCACATGGTGACACTAAGAGATCCCATCCACTTCTCTGTCAGAAGAAATCCATTAGTCAAACCAAACACTGACACTTAGAATGTCAAACACACAGGTAGCATATAATTTGTTTCACAACAGTGTGATGGCTCTAAATGGTGGCTGGAGAATGATGTTTGACTACTGTAGAGAAATTCACAAACCAAGTGGATGGGGGCTGAGAAGGAGGGATTCATGTGTCTGCATCATTTTGAATCTTGGGAGCAGTTTATGCCTTTGGTGATGATTATTGTGTACATCACTCACATGGGAGTTTATGTGAGTAAAACTGGAGCAACTAAACAGCAATCATTTGTGGGAAGTGGAAAAAAAAAAAAACATTGTTTATACTTTTGACTCCTAAACAGTTCTGACAACAAACTAGCATGCATGAAATCTGTAAATGCTTTTTTTCTTCTATCGGTTTAAATTGGTTTTGAATACCCTTGTTTTGGAGTCACTCAGAAAAACACGGCTTCACTTCCCTCTTCCAGGCAACAACAAGGAGACAAACATGCCTTTCTTGTTCTCATTCCCGGCTAATCTGGACACTGTCACATCAAAAGCCGGGACCTCTTAGGTGTTATGTAGATAGTGTTAATAGAAACTTAGCCCTGCTCCGTCCCTGCAGGCCCCCCTCTCTTGCTCTTTTGTTAAGTTGCAAGATGAGAGATGGGACATCTTCAAAGCCCTCGGTGCTTCCTTGTCAACCAAGCTCCTTTGCAGCCTGAAAGGCTTTCTATTAGAAAGGATTGTCTTAATAGATCTGTGTTCTGACACACTTGGATTATTTAAAAAAAAATAAAAAATAAAAAGGCAAACAAACATCTTAGTTTTACAACTGCTGAGAAACGCACACATAGAAATGATTTTATGTCATTTCTAATTTTTGAGGATACACATAGAAATCTGCTGGTGACTGGAATTGCCTAATTTTTTACCTTGATAAATTATGACCAGAAGTTGGCTAGTTGGAAACTCAAATATCCTATTATTTTTCTTGGTTTGTGAAGAAAACCAAGCTTAGTGTTACCAGCTTTCCTAATAACACTAATTTTCTGTGTAATATTTTTTTTTAATGAGCTTAGATTTAGTTCTGGTGTAACAAATTGAGGATGAAGCTCAATGTCAAAAGTCAGTGTTACTCCTCTAAAAATTCTAGGCAACGTTATGTATCCCAAACTGGAAAATGATCACTGACTCATACTTTTACAACAATAGTTTTGCTCAGGAAAAAAAATAAATAAATAAATAAATCAAGCATGAATAAGTGCTGCTATCCACAGGCCTTGAAATTTTGTCTGACTGGGAGCTGATTTTAGTACATCGATAGATGGAGAAGTAGTGGAAGCCTTTTGGTAATACACAGCTTTTAGGAAACCCACATGGAGACTGCTGATTTTAACTACACTTATGTCATTTTTCATGCTGATCTGTAAAGGCAAAAAAAATGAAAACTTTTTAAACACCATATTCATAACACATTTTATCTTTTATTCATTATCTGAATTTAAAATAAAAACTGATAAACAATTGATGACTGATAACAAGTGGAAGGTTATGAACATGTTATTATTTACTACTTGACAATTATAGTTCTTAATAATAAATTAAAATGTCCTAAAATCACTACTGGTGGTAAAAGCACTTACAAAACCAAAGAGCAGAATTCTGCCATCAATTTCAGTGCATCTCCACTACGTACATACACAACATGCTGACATTTCATAAGTCCTGTATACTTACAGCTGTATTACAGCATTAATGCAACTCACAGAGTCAAATCTACCAACTAAACAGCCGCCTATTGCTTCATTCAGACAATTGTTCATTTTAGTGTTGAGTTTTCATGTAAGAAGGTACACGGTAACTATTTCTGTCTATTTGTTTCGCAGCTCAGTGATCCTTGGTTTCTATTCGGTAGATCAGAAATTTCTTTGAGCTGATCTCCATGCTGATCCATAGAAAACCTGGCATCTCCACCGACTTTATAACTGTACGTCCTATTTTTATGAGCTACAGTGAGACCACTATCAGGCAACATCAGCAGGAGGCAGCGAGGGCAGGGTGGTGGAGTTTGGCTGCAAACGATAGGAGGGTTGTAAGATTTGGATGAAAGCAGTGAAGAGAGAGTGAAGAGGAGAAAGAAAGAAAGAAAGAAAGAAAGAAAGAAAGAAAGAAAGAAAAGGCTTTTATTTTCTCCCCTTCATTCCAAACTGAAAAAATACTTAAGCGGTACCGTAGCCAGCCAGCCTTTACCCACAGGGCTCCCGCTATGAACGGACACTACAATAAATCTGGCATTATCAGATCCCGTTCATTCAGCAGAAGCAGCCTAAGTGCTTTTAGATGTGTCAGAGGACATGACAGACTTTCACTGCCCTACTGATGACTTCCAATTCATCTTGTGGAAAGTTACTTAACAGTTCCCTGCAGAGCCTTAAATGTTCACAATCATTGTTTTGTTTATATACACCATCCTTCACCATCCTTGTGGTCTAACAAGCCCACTGAATGTATTCCCCACGTCAAGGAACAGTGGAGAGCCTTTTGCTCTCATTTTGTTTTCTTCTTTTCTATAGTTGTACATTAGAATCTGAATGTTCACCAATTTGTGTTGTTTGCTTCACGTGAATGTTGTGACAAAAATCTTGTGAACTGGCAGAACAAGGGAAATCCTTGCAATACACCTGAAGTAGATAGAAGAGACTAAAATGGGAACCTAAAAAGCAAACGCTCACTATCCAGAGATTAAAGTTGCCATGGATAAAGATTAATAAAATCCATTACAATCCATTTGTATTGTTGCATTGTTGTAGCTTTGGCTTTAATATTTAGTTCTTACGCACTATTTAGTGAAAGGATGATGGTCTTTTGATTCTTCATCTGTTCACTCCTCTGAAGCTTTGATACTTTTTAAGCTTTTACTTCTATGAATCATGGTAGTGGCATGCAGGTGGGACGGTTTTCTTTAGCTAGCACAGGAAAGTTGGTTGGAGGTGATGTGATGGTGGATAAAGTAAAAATGGCAATACTTAAAGAAAACCTGCTAGAGGACAGTTCAAATTGCAAAAAAAAAGAATAAGCATATACTAACCAAAAATGCAATAAACACAGTGAAACACCTGCAGACTCCTTGTTTTTAGACAATCCTTGTTCTAATGTTATTATCTATCTGGTGAGCCTGTTGTGTCATTTGAAGATTAATATGAGATAGTAAACATTACATATCACTTCAAGTACATTAACCTGTTCTAGTATACAAATTACCTACAACAAGTATTAATTTTATATAATGTTTAAATTGGAAAAAAAAAAAGTACCTAAAAAAGTCTTTCTTTTACGTAGGTATATTATTTTGTATTAATTCGCAGTATTTTTTTTTTTTTTACAAAAATTCTACAAATTATTCTTTCAAATGCCAGAATTTGCAAATTACTTTATATTTTGTCTCTCAGACAAAATATAAAGTAATGTGCAAATATAAATATTATACATAAATATTAAATCAGATTTTATTCAGCACTTGAATAAAATCTGAGTAGCTGTTTCACCAAAAACTTTTTTTAACTCTGACTCGATTCATTTCTTGGAAAGATACTTTTTACTTTAACTTGAGTAAAATAAGTTAGAAGTCGTGTTACCCTGGAGTACAATTTGTGGCTGTTCTATATGTGTTACATTCCTTGCTGGTAATTTAATGCCAGGAATAAATCCAATCCTCTTTCAATTTGTGCAGAAGTTGTACTCACCATTGCTTTTCACATATTTAAAAGAAATCTTTATTGTCCCAATGAAAAAGGGCAATATTAAGGAGGGAACATTACACCAGAGGATACATCAGGATTACTCTCATTCGCTCACTTTTTATTTTTTTAGTTTTTGAGGTCAAGTTTGACCAGACTTACGGATAGACCTACAATGGTTTAGATCAAAGGATATCATGTGTTAAAGGGTCCAGTCAAAGCAAAGGCATAAGTTCAATGGAGAGTTTGTGATAACATTTGAAAATTACTATTCACAGATACTCTCCATCCGGTTTGACTTGAATTGAACTACTTTATAAATAAGAATTGGAACAAATTTAGATGTAATAATAATAACATATTTTGGATTTGAAGGCAGGAAAGTGTTGAATACTCAAACTAATGTTCAAAACTAGAAAGTAAAAATCAGTGGCTAAAAGACGAACAGGCAGACAAAAAAACAACAACAAATGGACAGCATGGGTTCCCCAAATATTAGCAGGAATATGAATTCCTGTTAATATATGAATGAATGAGACTGCAGTAACAGCACACACAAGCAAGTGGCTCAAAATGAACTCATCAAGTTAATTTGGGATGATTTTGCAAGTCCTTGTTGTAGTTCAAAATGCTTTACAAAAGGAATAAATGATCAAAGAATGAAAGGACAAAGCTGCATGAAATGAGAAAGAGAAAAAAGAGCAAAAAAGAAGAGAATAGTTGAAGGGAACGCACAATGTGATTTGATGGATCCATAGAAGCTGGGAGACATGAAAAGAGGCAGGGCAGCAGCACAGCAAACTCTATATGTCACTTTAATGTTAAAGAGCCTGATAGATTATTCTATAACATGAAAAGGATCAAACAAAGTCTAAATAAATGTCCCCTGCTGTACACTGCAGCAGATTGTGTGCTTTTTATTTAACCTTAGTCAGTATTAACATTGGACTTTAATATTTATCAAAGCATTGCAACAAACAACTGAAGAAGTTGTGTAATGGTGCGAATATCTCTGTCCCACCCTGTAAAAAGCCACAGATACTCCATCAGTGAGCATATCCCATCAACCGAAAGTTATCATGACACCAATAAAGCTTAATATGAGGTGGGAAAATTGTTTTATATATTGGGGCGCTGTTAAAAAGCAGGTCAAGCTTTACATACAGATTACCAGAATCACAACAACTCAAGCCTGAAAGTTGATATTTCTGACATAAATTTGGCTTTATCATATTGTTTACTCAATTTAATTACTAAATCTCATTGATAATGCTTAAGATGGACTTTTTTCTGAATGTTGAGTGGGGTGACATACTGATTAGATATGCACTGATCAAGTTTTTTTTTTGGCCAATACTTGTTTCTGTTGTTATTTTTAAGAGACTTAAACTTTATCTTAACCAATTGTAAGTTTTTG
>CAEGAE010098598.1:0-33797 GCA_903067095.1 Girardinus metallicus
ATCTATCTATCTATCTATCTATCTATCTATCTATCTATCTATCTATCTATCTATCTATCTATCTATCTATCTATCTAGAGGATTTTACACTAAATATTCTGGATTTATAGTTTGTTTTATTAAGAAAACTTCCTTCTGGAGTCTTGATGTGGCTCCTATTAACATCTGATCAAAGTCAACAAATTAATCACATTTCTCTCCATCTTCATCCAGATGACTGGTTTTGGGGCTCGTGCTGCACCGCACCTCTGTCTGTCCAAAGCGTGAAGACTGTAATCCAGTGTGGGAGAGTGAGGATGCGTTGGTAAAAGAATGAGTGTGGGAGGGTGGAAGGGAAGGGGAAGGGGTCCTCCCTCCCGACAAATGTCTTCGGAGATCCACTCCTTCATAACCCAACTCTTTCCCAGCCTTGCGCAGATGGCCAAAGTATCAACTCGGAGTCTGCGTGTGTTCAAATGAGCGTAGAGAGACAGGATGGGAGGTCATCAGTAAATGAACCCATAGTTAACCTCTGAATCCGATTCACATTAATAGTTGAAGTTAGAATACGAAGAAACACACTTGGCTACATGTGAGTGCGAGCCGGTCTCTGAGCGCGCTCCACGCTCGCGCTTGTGATGCCATGCCGAGAAGTCACAACGGCGATGAAAGCGGCGGCACCGGGATCTGGCTGAAGACCTCCGCTGGGAACCGGACTCAGGAGCACCCGTTAAAAGATGTGGAATCTGGACGGAGGACGATGAATAACGCGGTTCGGGTCGGGGACGGGCTGCTGTCTCCCCCTGCAGCAGGTGCGGCAGCGGCGGCGGCGGCGGAGAGGAACCAGGGCGCCCGGCTCAGTCTGCTGGGGAAGCCGCTGACCTACAGCTCGCAGAGCGGCCGCAGGAACGCGCGGTACCGGCGGCTCCAGAATTACCTCTACAATGTGCTGGAGCGACCGAGGGAGTGGGCTTTTGTCTACCACGCTTTTGTGTGAGTACAAACTTTAGCTACAAATATTCAGAAAAAAAAAACAAAGCTGCGTATTTTACTCTTGGGTTTAAAACTGGCGTCTTCTGACTTTTAAACTACGAAAAACTGCTTAGAAAATACATGTCTTGCTTCTACTGTGTACATGCTGCTTCATTTACCCCGCAACATCGGCACCATCACCTGTATGTACAATACAGACACATTAGTAAAGAATAAACTAGAATATTTTCAAAAAAGTTATTTTAGTGATTCCATTGAATAAGTGAAAGGGATTCATAAATTTAAATATTACATAAGTCCAATAAATAAAGGTTTGTTTACATGGTCACGGACTTCACAGTTGTCCAGCAGACAGTCATCGACACCCTCCACAAGAATAGTAAGCCTCAAAAGGCATTACTGAAGAAGCTGGTTGTTCATGTAAAACAGTACCAAAGGATTTCATTTGAAAGTTTAGTGGATGGAAAAAGTGCGCCAGAAAAATGGCCACGATATTTGGAAATTAAGGTCCCAGAGTCAGAAAAAGAAGAGTAGAACCATCCATGATGGTTAAAGGCTAAGGCTGATGTTATGTTGAATTGCTCTAATGTTTTGAGAAAACATTTTGAGTTTTCAGGCACCGGAAAATTAATAAGCTAAAACATTGCTTAAAGATACTATAAGAATATCAAATTTTGTAACAAGAACTTACTTTTTGATGGTATCCTGTTGTATGAAATGTCATTTGACATAACTGGTGGCTCATGCCACCATGCACAGCTGAGCTACAGTAAACAGAGCTCTATATTTCTGAATCAGAGCTTGTTGGTCATGATAACGTTTGCTGTGCATCAGGTCAATGCAGACAGAGTGAAAGTAAGTGACGCTGAAACAGAAACTCTAGTGTGCTCGCTGTCGCTTGATATAATTAGGTCAAAGCTTAACTTATCTTTGTACAACTTGGACTTTCTCCAAGAGATCTGGGAAATCAGTCAGACTACAAAAGTGACGGATATCAACAGGCTAGTGCTAATTCAAAACAAAGTGGTTCTGGGAGGAAAGCCCTTAGATTGAAAACAGCCTCCTACTGACCACAACTTGTTTTCTCCTTCTTCTTTTTTTTTCTTATGTGAAATACTCTGATTTCCTCTCTCCACTCTCACACAATCAATTTGCAGATCTCTCTGACCTCTCCTGGGTTTTGTCTTTCAGCGGCACGCTGAATGATTTGTTGCTTGACGTAACGGTTTCTGCGTCCATAAAGTTTTTTTGTCGGCTTCGCACGAACCCGAAAAGCTTCCTTTCGCAGTCCTTTAGCTGAGTAACAGGCCCACAGCATTACATATCCTCCACCATACATGGGTATAAAGTGGTTTTCTACAGTCTCAAAGGGTTTACCATGGAGATGAAACTCAGAAGATGTTTTTTTTTTTTTTATCACTTATCACTCACAATCAACCTGTTGTCGCAAAGATTCTCCTCTTGTGGTCATCTCGTTGTCTTGGCGATCCCAAGATCTTTGCGGCATTGAAGTTGAGATGAAAAGATGGATTTGTTTTAAAGCTTTTTATAACTCTCCACAAGTGGTGCCAATGAAAAAGGCTTCCACTGAGGTATTGTGTTCCCATCATCCCTCCCTATTCCGAGCCCTTTCTTTTGGAAGAAGAGCTCTGTGAGAAGGAAGTGGAGCTGTCAGAGGAGATGCTGCGAAGCCGGATGCTGACATTTTATTTGCTCCTGCAGGACAGCCGAGGTCACGGGGGTTAAGTTGTTACATCTGCTCCAGACCGCAGCCTCCCACACTGAGCGGTTCTGATCAGCTGTGCACACTTAACAAAGCAAACCATTTGTTTAAGTGGGATGTAGGGGAGATTTGCACAAATAATCTCTCACGCTTCGGGCAAGTTTGCAGGAAAAAGCGCCGGCGCGTTCTAAAGCTGGACAAGACACTGAGCAGAAAAGAAATGAAATGATCTGAAAATGTAAAACTTTACTCATAACTGACTGAATATTTGACACTTTTATTTGACAGAGGAAAAGTTGTTTTGGCTGAGCTTTCTGGATCTGGATTGTTTGAAGATGGTTGACGGCTTTTGCACATCGTTAATTTTTAGTAATTAATTTCTTTGTGTGGCTTTTGTTTTGATTTATATAGTATTCTTGTGGAAGAGCTGTGAGTGTTTGTACACCCCATTAACTTTCTCTCTAAAAATGTATTTCTGTTCACTGAAAGCCAGTTATTTAATCTGAAAACTAGGGGGTGATAGAGAAGCTCAGTGCTGAATCATGTCTGCTTTACTCTGATATCGTGGAGGTCCGCTTATAGAAACAGAACATCAGTGCTCTTAATTTCCATTCAGAGGTGAATACTATGCGAAAGATACCCTGGATTTATGAGGATGAGAAATTATTAAACATATCAAGACATTTTTGTTTGTTTTTACAGAAGCTGTATCAATGTAGAGTCCAGGCCCAGGTTTGATTGCTCTATATTTATTGCAGTAACAGTAAACTAGCATTTTGAATGTTAAAAGGAGCCTTATAACATTCAAAATGCTATTTTCCTTCTCCCAAATCTCAAACTGTACTTAATCAAATTTTGATAATCACTTACCAGGTTTAGCATTATTGTCCAGCCTCAATGTATCTTCTCATTATGACTACACTGTGGATAAAACCAGCGGGTTACCACTTCCTTTTGAATCACATCTGGGTGCAATTGACAAATTATATGTTTTCTCCTTAGAACACTGTGTGTCGCCCCATGATGGAATGACACCCTGAGCGGTGAGCTAAAATCAAAAATCGCAGTATCAAAATAAAAGTTGGATATTCATTCGCCTACTTCAACTAAAAGCTTGTTTAATTGATTTTGTCGCAAAAAGCGACAAAGCAAATAAATGGGGGCATTTGAACAGACATTCAATCTCAGGCTCCAGTATCAGTGAAAAAAAATCTGCTAGCTGCAAAGACGCTACATGAGTCCACTGTTTTAATCTTTACATATTGCAAATGAAATCTGAATCTCATGAGTCCAGGATGTAACTAATCCTCTCTTAATTAACTGCATAATGCGATGCGTATGGCTTTGATAGAGAACCCCAGCACGCAAATGCATATGTAAAGCATAAAATGTCACCTCATTTCCAAACACACCGACAGATGTTTGGTAATGCTGCACTGTTGCGAAAACTCGCGTGGCATCGACACATGCTTCTCACAAATACTTTCACACAGAAGTGATCAACAAAGCGCAGCTTTGCGCGTGATTTATAAAAGAAAGGTTCCCTGTGATTGTTGCCGTTTGTTTTTGCGTCAGGATTCACGCCGAGCATCAGAAAGGTGTTTTGTTTTTTCTTCTTTATGTGTTTGGGTGTATAGAAGAATCTGCTATACCTGCTGTATGAATTTTGATACAGACGAGCCGCTGTTGTTGCTCTCTCTCAGAATAATGCTCCTCCGGTTGACATTAAGTCTCTATCTCCCAAATGAGATAGCGTGTGTTGGGCTAATCACATTTGCAGGAAATGGGTTCCAGCCACAGTCTGCATTTTGCAGTGAACTGACTTCTTGCTTTCTGTCAACAAACTTTTTGACGTTTTTTGTGTTTTGGGTATGCAAAAATCACAGTACATACATGTACTTATATGTACCAGTGTGTGAAGTGTTGCTTTCCCCACACGCACTGCGCTGACATGTCAACATGTTGGATTGTGTATGAGTAACAGAAGCAGGTTTGGTATTTGGGTGTGTGTTTGTAGGAAATTGATTGAGTTATCCATGGTATGAGTGTGTCAGCAAATGATCCTCAGGCTGTTCTGGTCTACTAAGGGGGGGTATCAACCTAGGCAAATGAATTGCCACTCTGTGAGTATCACCTTGCTAAAATGATCAAGCTGAGCCCATTCCCTCCTATATTTCTGCAAGATAAATTGCTTTCTGAATGATGGACTAGGTGTGAAATTCATCCTCTCTTCCCCCCATACCCGCCACCCATATTTCATATTTTTCAGTTTTTCTTTTTACTTTTCTGAGTCATGTTTCACAGAGTGACCCCATTTTGTCCACTTGTAAATTTGTGTAATCTTTTGGCTTATGTATTAAATCTTAACATTTGAATGACCAACTATTACCACGTTTAAATAACAAAAAGCGTTTCAACAAACTGAAACTTCGTAGATCATAGATTTTGTAGTTCATTATAAATTAAAACAAACTCAATAATTTATCGGTTTTCTCTATTCTCTCTCTCTCTACCATAGACAGGATGACAAAAGTCTTCAGTCTTGTGCTTTGGTCTCATCAAGCACTTTTTTTTTGAAGGACATGTTTGTTCTGCACAGACTTCAGAATTCTTTTTATTTTATTTGTCGGTTTGTTTATTTATTTCGGATGTTTAAAATGTCATCCAGACCCAGTGCTACATGTTGGCTAGAATTTAAAGTTTATTAATCTATGAGAAACTTATTTTGCCATTACGATTTGAAAAGGGTCTTAAAACAATATTATCATTTATCACAATAACTTAATTGAAATGTGATATAAATTATTCGCGTAAATTATTCAAAACACAGCTGTATATCATGGCGTTGCACGTGCTATGTAAGAGCCGTTACAATTTATATCACAGGTAGCTTAATCATTTCTAGGCAAATTTTATCTCCCCATATTGCTACGTGATCATTTATTGGGTTTCTCTAAAGCAATGCAAAAATGATCTTGTTGCCAAACTCTATTCCATCACTTGCTGAGCTACAGCTGCATTGATCAAAACAGGAGAGCAAAAAAAAGAGGGATGTATGATTCGCTTAACATCAAAGGTCTCTCGTAGAGGCTGCACTTTGTTTCCTGAGAACACAGCAACATTTAAGACACCTGAGCGCATAAAAGACTCTATGTTTAGGTTCAGTGTTAGTTCCAGGTAGCTGGCCAGCACCCAATGGAAAATGCTGCAAATTGCTAAGGACCTATTAGATCAGATGAGCAGAATGAGAGATTTGTGTGTGCGTGTCTGTGTTTGCGCATAAATACTGTCATGTTGTGTTCCGGTGTTTGCATGAATGGGCACAGAGCTGGCACTATTAAAGACAGTGCGCGTGTGTGTGTGTGTGTTAAGTCCTTACTGGATAGTGTAATACAGGACAGATACTGGGGAGTGGTGTCACCACATCACTCGCTGGTGCACTGCCATGCCAGGCTTAGCAGAAGGATGAGTGGAGAGGAACAAGGAGAAGAAAGAGGTGGAGGCAAACATTCCACATTTTCTAGGACAGGAAATAGACAGAAGGGTGTTGATTTCCAGGCAACATCTGGTTGCATATCTTGATTTGAAGTAAATGGCAGACAGGTTTGAATTCAAGATATACAAACAGAACCGAAAGAACAAAGTGTAATCTGGACCACGACGGTACAAAAAATGTTTCATCATCTCAAGAACAATGTCGAAGATGTAGGAGAACAGGGAGCCACTGTAGGAGATCTTGCCAGTTTAAGAGCCGTTCAGCCCTCAGTGGGTAGGTGTCATGCTGATTTGAGAAATAATCTCTTGAGTCTACATATTTTTCACCAGGCGTCTGTCATCTAATTAGCTGCGTTTCCTTTACAAATGTGCGCAAAACTTTGTCGACATTCCGCCAATGTCACAATTTGGCAATTGCAGTGTTTCCCAAGTGTTGAGGTCCCACCCAATGAGCAATCTCTGTAAGTTTACTATGTCACAAAAACAAGTCAATTCAAAAACGACTTCTTTTTTCACTTAAAAATGAAAGTCTCTAACATAGCGACCAGGTTCCATCCATTTTTGGGTTCTCATCAGGTACTTCAAAGCAAAATGTGAACTTTGCTTTGAAGCAAAATCTGATCTGTGCTTAGATCAGATTTTCAAGTGATAGACAAAAATAAACCCACTGTGAAAATCCCCTCATGGGGAATCGTCACGACAATACCTGGTGTGTTGTTACATCTCATATGTTGTGCAGCGTTTTGGACCGGTTGAAATGTGCAGGTAGCTGGATTTGGAGCTGATCTTTCTCCTTGCGTCAGTGATGCTCACATGGTAGCTGACTTTATTTCAGATGAGTAATTCAATAAAGTTCAGAGAAAACTACAAGAAAAAGTTTTGGTGTGGTTCATCTTTCTGTCTCCATTGATCAATGAAAATGCAGATTAAACCAGCTGGAGATCATCCTTCAAACATGCCACATTTTGAAACATTGTCAATCAAAAGGCCTGTTTATGTCAACATCTGTCACGATCATTCATTCATTCATGATCATTTTTGTGCAGTAGTGTTTTCGAAAAATACTCAGGCTTTTAGTTGTGTGTAATTAATCTAGTTGGTGATTAAACTGTGCTAATTTGCCTTAATGCTGTTGCAAGCAAAGTCTGCTTTTAAAGCTACTCAGTGCAAAGCGCTCGGAAAGCACCTTTTTAAAGATCAATTACCTGACAGCACAGCTAAAGGCTACTACAGGAGTTCTCCCCCACTGATTACCCACCACTAAATTACTAATAATTGATGCTCAAAGTAATTTCTACCAGAAAGGAGAACGGTGTGTAGTTTCTTATTCAAACACATGATTAATGGTCAAACACTCACCCCTATTGTTCAGTGAGTCATCAGAAAAGTCACATTTTGCCTCGGTTTCCTCAGCCGTTTTAGTCCTTAGCATTTCAGTTTTTCTCATTTCGCTCTGATCTTCATGCAGTGATTCCGACGAAGCTTTGGTTCCTTCGCACCGGGCACATATGGTGGGTGTTATGTTATGGACTCACTCTGAGGTGTTAATGAAAAAAAAAACCCTGAACTAATCCAGGCTGAGTTCTGGTTGCGATGCTGACTGAAATAGTCAAAAATCTACATTGATGAGGGTAAATTGGTGAAAAGGCAAAGGATTTGAAGGTGTTGCAGTAGCAAATGGACGCTGCTGTATTGAAACAGGTCAGAGAGGAAGTGTTTAGGCTCTAGAGGTGTGTATGTTTGTGACTATTGAGACCGAGAAAGTGAAATTGTTGTGTGCATGTTTTTTTCCCCGTGTGTAGCTCTTCACACTTACAGTCAGTATATGTGTGTGTCCACACTGGCTTTTACTCATCTGGCAGTCCTCTAGCACATTATTGGAGGAACAGCTTTGCTAAGCAGACTGCAGAACTGATGGATTGAGACAATTTCAGCTTGTTGGTGTCCCTTCCCACACTGAGTGCACCATGAATGGTGCGCATCACACCAGTGTCCCCCGCCCCGCCGCACATGCGACAAATATTACCATATCCGCTCGACCAATTTGATTAACTCTGCCTCCGGAAAACTCTTGCACAGAAGGGTTATTAGCACACGTAAATATTTAAACTAGAGTTGCTCATGCACATTCTTGATTGCCTCTTAAGATTTCACAACAGACTTGAGGGGTATTGCTCATTGCAGCAAAGAAGTTGATGAAGTTGGTGCCATTAGGCTGTGGGTGTTTGTGTTTTTGAGGGTTTCTTTTGTATGGATTTAGATTCCTTAGAGTTGTCTATTGTTTTCATTTAGGGTGTTCCATAAAATGTTATTTCTTTTGCTTTGTTCTTTGCATATTTTGGTTTGGGCTCTTTATTTAGTGTGAGTTTTCCTTGGTTGATGGATCCTTTAGTGTCTGCCAATGTACTGTTTGAATTTGGGCCCACCAAATCCACACACTATGATACTTGATGGGGATGTATCAGCCTCTGAGATCTTGAGATGGCACTGTCTGCTAACTCTGCTTTGCAAAAGTTTGCTGTCAGATTTGGTGGAAAAATTTTGCCCACAGTCCTTTTCATGTTACCCCATTGATTTTCTACTCGACCTAGTTCAGACTGTGGTTATTCTAGTGCATTTTTGCAGTTTTGTTTTAGGTTTTTGTGGCAATAGTAGCTTTTATTGGAGAGAAGGGGAAGACCTACATCATCGCGAATCGAGCCGATGATTTTCTAGTACAAAGCGTGATATTCAATGCTTGGGATTACCATAAAGTAAGACCATTAAGTCCTTCATCATCTTCTGCTATCTTGGAGAAACTTGATTATTTTGGGCCTAACCCAACTTGTATTTGGAAATGTTCATCATTTCCATCTGCTTTTACAAAATGCCCAGTTTCTTCTGAAGAATAGCAACCCCAGATCATGATGCTGCTACCATCATGATCTGGGGTTGCTATTCTTTAGATGATTTTTGTGCAGAACAGTGTCTGACATTGTTATGAATTCTAAGATTGGTTTGATTACACAATATGCTTTTTATGCTTTCTATGGAATAAATGACTTTCAAACCACTTTCAAAGGAATATGCGAGTTAGAACAATAATAACCAGGTCCTCCGGCAGCTGTTACGGTGTTGCTTTTTAGCTTCCCTGACCAACTTCAGTCTAATTGTTTTCAATCAAGTTTGGAGAAAAATCCTGTTTTTAATGCCAACAGTGTTCTGTATTTTCTCCAGATATTGAGCTCTGAACAATATTAAATGTATTTTGCTTGAGAATATTTTTGTATCTTTCTCCTGACCGATACCTTTGATCCACACAAAATGTGACATGCCAAATTTATGCGTATAGCACATTTAAAAACACGAAATATTCATAAAACGATGTGCAGTTTAGCCAAAAATAAAAATAAATAAATACCGAACAATAAAACAAGTAAAATACAATATAGGATGTTTAAAATTAAGGTTGGACAGGATGTGATTTATTACGATACATTGTTTAACCGCATATTAATTAGTTTTAGCCCTCAAAAAGGCATTTGTAAAAATGATCTAATCTTATAAGTTGAATTTCCATAACGTTGTGCTTTATCCACAGACATGTAAATGGTTTTGATCTCCTTTGTCAGTGTAATGTAGAGCTCTCCATGGATTACATTTCCTCCTCCACATATAGGTAACCTTTTACTGCTCTCCCACCAAACACACTCTGCTCTTTTATGAGTCACCCACTGAATTCCTCACACACACACACACACGCCCCCGCACCCACGCACACACACGGATGCACACGCATATAAAAATTATGAGCTGCTTATAATGGTGCAGCACCACCTGGGTCGAGTGTTAATATTCCAGTAGTCTTGGCTGGAATTTAAACCTGCAATCTTTGTTCACACTCTATAAGGGACCATATCTAAAACAGGCTCTACCAAACGCACACTATGGGTAATTTATCTGGGTTGTCACTCACACATCTTCCTGGTGACACGGCGAGTTGGGAAGAGCAGCAGCATCTCACCCACTCATCCCCTGGCAAATTCTAGAGAGTCAACTATGCGAACAGGGGATTGCTTCCCTTGACATTTTTTTCTTTTGTTGAAGGATCCTTGATGACATTGACGTCTTTTTCCTGGAGTTGGGGTACCGATATACAGTTGAACGTAAAAAGTTCAAGCATGTGGAGAACAGAGGAGTTCAGGCGAAAGACTACATTAAAGAAAATGAGAAAATTGTTATTCAGGTTTTTATTCCATTTCCTCGAGAGTTGGTTACAATATAAAGGTCCCCATATACTTCATCTGAAGTGCTGAAATGGGTTCTCGTTGACGTAGACGCGTGACGAAAATTACATCATTTTGTTTCTTAGAAAGGCAGACTCGACATCAGACTCGACACCAGGCTTTGGTCTAACTATTTTCACCAAGCTCAGTTCGAAGTGTTGTATGATTGTTCAGAAGTTTGTTGCTGTGTTTTATGCAGAAATTTGCTCAGACAGCAATGTTGATATTTCTCTTTAACTTGTCCACTTCTGCTATTCGGGTTTACCTGCAGAGGACATGAATACTTTTTGAGGAAAGTTTATCTGACGAATTATATACAGTTTTTCTCTAGATGTCTACTTACAATAAGACTGTAAATAAGACTGTTGATTGTTGACACTGGATAGAGACTGCGCTATTGAACAGTGGTGTGAATGCTGGTGCTGTTTTGCCAAAATGGCAGAGCTTTTAACAAGCAAGTATGAGCTGTGGGTAGCGTCAGATTGTGCGTTCCTGTGACTTAAAAACCCAACGGACTGACTTAACTCACTGTAAAACATTGGGTAAGGAGTTTGACTAGTCAGAAGGTTCGGACAGTTGAGTTTAGGTCCTCCAAGGAAACAGCTGAAGTGGCCTAGGCTACTAGAGAAGATCCGTGGGAGGTGGATTTAACTTGACCACTTGCATGGAGGGATCAAACTTGCTGGATTTGCTTGTAGATCATCTTTGGGTCTTAACTTGAGATTAGATCAGAGTCACCCCAGAATAGCTGGGAGAGGTAGATATGGTGAGGTAGGTCTAAAGACTAAAGACTAAGACTAATGCTTATTCTTGTGCATCTCAACCTGGTCAATGGTTGACTTACCACTAATCAGGTTGAGATGCAAGAGAAAAGTCTTCAGGCTAATGGATGACGAGAGATTAGAAAACATAATTCTCTCAAAAAATTTTGAAAAATCATACTCCACCCAAACAAGCCCTTAAACCATTCTCTCTTCCATCCACCAGCTGGTTACATCAGTCTGGCGTCTCGGTAGCTTTGAAGGTTTGGGGTACGTGAATATGTGGATGATCCCAAAAGTGGTGTCCAGTGAAGTTGTTTTGTTGTTAGTTTTTGTCTGTTTTGGAGGTTTAGGCTGTATGCCGATTCACTAAGACTATGTAACGAGTTTACAGCTAGGTAAAGTTTGAAAATATTCATTGTGTTGTTGCTATGACAAATAGTGGAGAGCTTCACTGCAACAGACTACATAACAGCTGCGTGTTGTGGAAAACAGAACCACATTTTTTCAAAGATTTCTAATATTTAATTTTATTTTATACTGAAAAAGATATGCATTGAGAATTAACAGTACCAGTAACTTGAGACATTTTTGTGACTGCGGGGAGTGATCAGATTTTACTGGGTCAAATAACAGGGGAGCAGAAGCATAAATTTTCTCCTTGCTTCACTTGCTCCATTGTTCAGGCACCTGTGGGTGTGTAAGTTGAGGAACGACGACTCAGCGTCAGCTACTGTCAGTGTCAGTGAAGTGTTTAAAATGAAGTCTGGGGAAGTACAAAGGAAACTGTTTAAAATGAAGCTCTTTCTTCAGAGACGTGTCGACTGTTCATTGATGCTAATTTTAAATGAGGAGTGGGTCTTCAGGAGACCCGCTCGAATGGACTCAACCAAAGTTGTTCTGCTTTGTTCTGTTGAGTCTTTACTTCTGTCTATCATTGACTTTGCCGAATGTGGAAATGTTAGGTGTCTGTATTGTCTAGGTCGGGGATATCGAACTCCAACTTTGAAGGCCATGGGTCCTGCAACTTCTACGGTACCTTCTCAGCATGCAGTAAAGTTCTGCTGAGTTCTGCTAATGACCTGATTATGTGATCAAGGGGTGTTGAAGAAGAACAACACTTCTGGTCTACAGAATACACTAAGAGGCTGCTGCTTAAAGTTAATAACAGAGCAGTTAAAAGATGTAGAAGATATTGATATAGAAAATGACAGAAATGTATGTGGTATATAGTGTCAAAATTTAATGAGACAATGTTATGTATTTTCCAGGCACATAGTGTCATTATATATAGCACAATCAGGAAACTATGTTACTTTCAGCTGTTATGAAAATGCCATATATAGATTGAATATGACTTAAAAGAAATTTGACTTCCTGATTTAATGCCTTGAAATTGGACTTCTGTCTCTTTAAAAACTCCTGCTCTTTCTGAAACTCCGCCTTCAGGAAGTGAACACATCATTGCTCCCCTGTCAACCCTTTAACAAGGTTTTTAGCAGCATTTCACTGAGAAGTAGCTCGTATAACGAGCTCTGCAGATGTGCATATCCACCAGCTGTCTGCTGGTTGCTGCTGGCTAGTCTGAAGGAGTTGTGTGTGTTGGCGTGTGGGCGTGTGTTTGTGTGTGTTGGGGTGGGGGGGCTGCTTTGTGAGGCAGAAGCTCAGACGAGTCAACAAAATAATATCAGGGGAAATTTTGCATGCCATCCAATTTACTGTTCTCCCAAATAATTTAAAAACACATTGAACTATTGGTGATGTCAGTATTGTCAGCTATTAAAGTTTTTGTTTCCATTATGGATTCTAGATAGTAACGTTGAATGAGCTAATTTCTCATGTAAGATACTAAATAACAATGTCAGAAACTGTTCTGCACAAAAATCACCTAAAGATCGTAGCACCCTCAGTGAATAACATAAACCACTAATGATCACTCACAGCAAGAAAGCTTGGAAGAAATATTTCAAATTATGGTCATTTAATTCTGAAAGAGAGCTTCATAAAACAGGTGACAAAACTGTGACACAAAGAACACTTTTGGGTGTTTATGTTTAGTGTGGGCGAGAGCAATAACAACAAAAAAGATTTTTGGCCGTCTTGATTTTTGGAGGTAATATTTGCTGTGAATAGGTGGAAAATATTACAAGTGCAGGTTTTAGAATTCTTACAACTTGAAATTGAATCCAAAAAGTAGACATGAGCAGAAACAAGTGGCAAATGTTATTTATCAGCCCAGTGACAAGTATAAGTGATTCCAGGAACTCTGACAGGTTTGCAGAACAGGTTGGCCAGTCAGCAAGTGGCAGAAAGAACAAGCACAAAGAGAAAAGCTGTAAACAAAATGAATTAAGAAGAACTAACTTCAGAAAAAAACTAACATTTTTCAGCTGGATTGAATGTTACCCATCTGGCAAGTACCACGGTCAGATGAGGAGTGAAGTGAGTCGCAGTGAAGATAAACTTCATGGTGATGAGTTCATGAGGAGCAGCTGAACCATGCAGAGTGCCAGGGATCGGGAAGCCATGCCTGCAGGAACACACAGGGAGCAAACGGAAGGCCACACTCTGACACACACACACACACAATCAGGGAAAATGTGTAGGGGAACAAAAAGGAAGATTCAACTATTCCCAAGCAAGTAAGGCATATTATTTTTTTTTTAAAGAGCCAAGCTTTACTGCAGTATTGAAAGCAGTTGTGATACAATAGGTGTAACAATCAGAAAGCAGAGTTATTAAACGTAAACCAGATGTTTGTCATAAACAGCAATACCAGGTGTTTAAGTAACTCCTTGTGAGGCTCATTAAACCCTGCTGGCGTTGATTAGACTTGTAGTGGTACTAAATAAACGCCAGGGGGCGCTTTTAACTATGGTTGTTGGACATGATGTCATGGTGAAAAAGCACACATATTATGTCAGAAATGGCTTTCCACAGATTCCAATGTTAATCAGGATTATGAAGCACAAACACAAAAATCAACATTAATGAGGTAAAACTGTGATATTAGAGCATCTGTTTAGAGCGATAGTGAGATAAATAATATGAAATGAGAAGCTAAACTGTTTCCATTAAGTGCATTTCTTGACAAAACTCAGAGGTAGGATGAAATATTTACTGGGTGAGAGGCTTATGGAGACACGGTGAAGTGGCGCAGAGTTGACTTTATTGTGGAAAACTATCCGTGTTCTTTAATAAACCAAAGTAAGAACAGGGTCTAGCACTGTACAGAGATGTTCACAAGTCATTTTTGCCAAATCAAGTCCAGTCTTACGTCTTGGAGGGGTGAGTCCAAGTCATGTCTGAAGTCTTACACCCTAAGTCTATTCTCATCATATCCCCAACATCAAGGTTAAATCCTGTAGGTTAGGATTCCAAAGTTGGGCTATATGTCCTTAGGGCTAAATTTAATAAGGATCTTTAAATATATTCTTATATTCATTTTCTTAAACAGTTATGTTTAAATCTTTTAAAATTTACTTCAGCATGCAAAGATACTAAAGGTTGCTTTACAGTACTTTAAAAACAGTGTAATATTTATCTTATTAGAAACTTAAATACATATTTTTGTTGTAGTAAGGCTAATATAAAGAAATTAAAACATGTTAAAGTTGAATTTCCAAAGAAATAAAATTTAGTTTTTTTTTCTTTTCAATTATTAAGTTAAAAACTGCTTGTCCCTGTGTACAGTTTGTCCACTTCTTCATGATGTATTGCATTGAAAAGGGTTTAGACCTTTTCGCTTTTAATCTATCTGCAGAGTTGCAGCTAGCTAGCCATTGACCTCTCATTATCCGCCAATGTCAGACTAATAATTGAGTCCATCCTTTCACAGTAAAACATGCGCAGGAACTTTAGTCTGTAACTCAAATGCAGGCTTCCTTCCACTCTTTATTACAAAAGACTCGGCCTTAGACCAGGAGCACGAGTCGAGTTTCAAGTCTTTATGGCAGAAGTCGAAGTCGAATCTCAAGTCTTTTGTTTCTGCCATGTTCACAGCACTGAGGGGTAAGTAAATAACAATGTGCAGAGTGCCTGTCGATTCCATTAGTAGATAGAAATGTTGGCACTTGGCAATCATAAACTTGACCATTTTTGAACAGTGTCTACAGACTACATCCTGACACACCATGCATCGTTAATGAAGACTCAAATCCTTCCTCCGTGTTTCCTGCCACCTGGTGACATGTTAGCCTGACAGGTTAGTTGTCCAACTGTGAAGTGTTGTCAGTGGAAAACTGACAAGTTTAACCATTTTTTAAACTGCACAAAAAATAAAATGACTGACTCATAGCAGATTGTATGGCTTTCTTAATACTTTATGATGCAATTCAGAGATTTCTTTCCGTATTTTTCTATGTGAATGCATAGAGTTACCACTTGAGTCTTGGTTGACATGGCTGATTCACATTTATGTGCTTATTTAGACCTAGTGAGCCTACGGTAAATTGATTATAAACATAATTAGAAAACTAATTAGACGGATACAAACACCACATGTGTCACCAGTCGCAATCTGTTTTGATATTAAAACACATTTAATAAAGATTATCGGAGCCTTTCATATCATCACATTTGCTTTAATATGTGTTTTTCCCTGTGGATTTAGTTATTATTTGACTATTTAAAGGGTGCAATGATAGTCAGTGTCGTTACATGCGCATGCTTTGGCTTCCAAGAAAGAGGCTGTTATTTGAGTCTGTTGAAGCGTTGAAATGGCGGACATGAGTTTCTGCATATCTGCAGACATAAAGGAAGTCAAGAGTGTCAGGGAAATGATTGCCTTAAAGAGGCATTATTATACAGTAGCGGAGATGACTGACTCTGTGTTATAATTACCACACTTAAAGAACACTTTACAATGTCATTACCTGCATTGTCGTGTGTGTTAAATAAAATATAGTTTCAGGTTGGCTCTTTAGGGTATGTGGACATCAGACCTGTGATGTTAAGTCTGACTGATAAAGTAAGATAGGCCAAAGACAAAGGTTCAAATAATTGAAGAGTTTCATATTGTAAACCACTTTCGTTTTCCTTCACCATGTGAAGCAGAACTGTAGAAATGTTCAAGTTTCCTAATGTTCAAGAAAGAATTGGTGCTTCTGTAAACCTAGATAAAGACGGTAAGAAATGTTTTTGCGGGATCTGTTCAGATAAAGTAAAAACCCCAAAAGTTTGACTTTGAAGTTATGAGTATTTTGACTTTGGACTAAGGAGTGTTTCAAACCAGCTCCTTGTTCTACACTTTGCTCCATATAAATGGTCTGGTCCCTCAGCTATTGAAAATCAATAGCTTCCTGGAAGTGTGGACTCTGTTGAGGTTTTAAATTTTACCAAATCTCCAACGTTTGTCCATGATGAATGTAACACAATGAATCGATGCTATGAAGCTTACCAGAAATTGCTTGCGCTACAAACAACCAAGTGCTGTGCCGAAGGAGATGGCTGTTTAAGTTAATTCAATATTTGGAAGCACAGTTTTTATGATGTAAAACACTTCAAACTGCCTTGTCACTGAAATGTGCTATAAACTTGAATTGACTTGACCAGTATGGATTGAATGGCTTCATTCACTTCCTCCACTACTTCTGAACTACAGGCAGATTACAATCCTAAAACAATGCAGAAAATCAATGTTCAACTTCTGCTTCTGTTTGCTGATTGGCGCAGTAGAAATTCTACCTCAGAAATCTAGCTCAATGAGAGAAATCTCAGTGAACAGAGATGAGAATCGATCAGAATAACATAGGAAGGCAAAGGCTCGGCTACATTCTCAACCTGCTGCAAGAGGAAAGCATTCATACACCATGGACTTTTGCACTTTTTGTCAGATAGCAGCAGTAGATTCCAGTGTGTTTAATTGGGTTTTGCATGAGATAAACCAACACAAAGTAGCTCATGGAATTGAAACAGAAGCAAATAAAATGTGTTTTTCCCTTTCTTTACATGTAAAAGTGTGAAAAGTGTGGTAAGCACTTGTACTCCACCCTCACAAATTAACACTATGAGAAACCAACAATGCAAAAATTCTTGCTGAAGTCTATTATCTCCACCAGCTGTATCATCTCCAGACTGAATTTTCTACCCACTCTTCTTTTTTGAAAGGACTCTAGCTACTTTTCCAAAGACCCTCAATCAGATTTGGGTCAGGACTCATGAATAAGTTTTGAACCACTGGACCTGTGGCTGTAAGTTGAAGATTGAAAATTTACCCTCCCGTCTCAAACAGTATGCAGCCTCTAACTGATTATTGTCCTAGATTTCAAACAAGATGAATATCATCAACCTTGCGGACATAAAGAGATGGAGATTGGAGATGCTGTGTAAAACATAAAAGCATGTAAGAGAAAAATGCCTTTGAGTAAAGTTTTAAGTGTCTTTAAACATGATCTTATTCCTTCCTCTGACTTTCCTTGAGAGTACCCAGCACTGATGTGGATAGGCGTGCGAACTGACTTTGCTATTCGTGTGAACTCATTACAATTCCTCAGCTGGTGACTGAAACAGCGAGTCCTCCACTTTCCCGAAGACAGAAGTCGGGCTTGTGCAATCTGTCTGCTCTCGTTGCAGATGAATTAGCCTGTCTGTGACACATTTTTTATTTTGCTTTTGTGTTAGATAATGACATATGTTTACAAAACCTACCAGAATCAACCAGCTGTGTTCACTTCATCTCCATTAAGACATTAAAATGATTCTCCCACACTTTTCCGCTTTCTGTTATGTTGTTGGAACTGTTATGAATCAGGATTCCTTTATTGCCCTTTAAAGTTAATTCTTTTGTTGTGGAGTCGCTGATCCACGCCCGCCCTTTTGAAGTGCTCTCATTGAAGAATATCTGGCATATGTGTGACTGACTAAAGTGTTTTTTATTAAAAGCCATTGCCAGACAGAACACCACCTTCAACGGTATTAAACGGAGAAGGCAGATTCAGCCCCGTCCATCATCTGTTTTTATTTGTTTGCCAAGATGAGGCGTCGCTGTGAGCCTAAAACAGCGGATCATAAGCTTTGTTTGTTCGTTTTTGTTTTTTTTAAACCACTGGTTTAATTTTGAGAAAATTAGGATGCGTCTTTCTAATATGGCATGCCTAATAAGAAGCTCAACGATCCTGAAAGGCTTCTGTGGCAATGACTTGCTTCACTCCATGTGTGCTTTCCTTCATTCAAAGATCAGAACTCTTGCTTTGACTCAGCAGCCTTTCAGGATCATTATATGACTTATGTCTATTCCATTTAGGAGCAGCTTTTTCTCTTTCCTTTGCTAACTACAAGAGTCTATTTTAGTATTTCCCTTGAATTGATGTATGCTTTTCAGTGACTTCAACACAGAAACTTCAACATGACCAACAACAATGCTAAGCTAATTAAACCATGGCATAATAACAGCACAAACTGTTACTTGTGCTGTTATTATGTCATAATATCACAGGCATTATGATATTATTATTAGAGATGCCAGCTCTTGTTGGAGTAACATTTCTCTTCATCATTCCGGTTTTTCCTCTATCAGTTTAAAGAAAAAGCTTCACAGATATAAATGTTTTACTTTCAGAGGTCTTTATTCATTCTCAGACTTGGATAAAAACGTTTATCTTGTATTGTTTATGAATGTCTTGTTGACTCTGGTCATTTTGGTGTTTTTAAACTCACTAATGCCAGACTTTGCTTTGAAATCAAAAGCCACATACAGTTTTTGGTGCAGAAATTGAGAAAATGTACCTGTCTGTCATTTTTGACTCAGTCTTGTAAAACCTTCTTGTGAGATTGGCCACAAATAAGGAGGGCAGTTCAAGGGGCGTGGCTCATTTGTACATCTTTATAACATTTTAGATTCAACATTAAGATTAAAATATACATGCAAAATTAAAATTTAGACTTAGTATTTAGCAGTGGATGTTCAGATTTTAATTTGAAATTGAGGTCTAGATTGAACATTGAGATATATTTTCGAGATATAGATTTATCAGTTAGGGTTAAATTCAGTCAAACTCCAGTCCTCAAGGGCCGGTGTCCTGCAACTTTTAGATGTGCCTCTGCTGCACCACACCTGAATAGAATAATTGGGTCATTAGCAAGGCTCTGGAGAACTTTTTTTACACAAGGAGGAGGTTATTAAGCCATTTCATTCCAGTGTAGTACAGTGGCCCTTGAGGAGCGGAGTTTGACACCTGTGATTTAGATAAAAATTTTACATTTACATGTAACACTTAGATTTGAATAAGACATTTAAACATGTCTTGAAGCTGCTTTTTGTTCTTTTATGTCCAAAAGTCATTTGCCTCATAACTAAAACGACTACAAGGACAGTCGGCGACGATGGCTGTTGCTTGCATAACGGCAAGTCATTGAGTGAGTCTAGAGTACTGGAGTGTACACCTGCAAGCATTGGTAAGAAGGCTGAAAACGACAAAAGAAGGGAAAAAACATCTTAGCAGTGCAGAGTAACATAATATTCTTAAGTGAAATGCCATCATAACAGAATGCTTGTCCTTTACAGGCTGTAATTTGACGAGAACATACATTTGCTTTACGTATTTGCCAGAGTGGTGCGCTCAATTATCTTCTGTAAGAAACAGCAATAACATGGGTTCATCAGATTCATAAATTCAGAAGACAACAAAAATTTTCCAGGCTAAATTAGTTATAAAGTTCAACGTGGAGTTTTAATAAGGTACGCTGCTTTATCCCTTAATCTGCACTGATCTTAGTCCTTGTTAAAGAGAGGCTAAATGTCAGGAGTCAGACAATTAAAATACTTTTCATTAACAAGCATATAGTTTCAATGGTTTATATTAACAATTCATTTACAGGTCAGGACAATCCAAAACAGGCACCGACAACCTTGCGGCCACAGTTCCGATAAGCTGCCTCGACAATGGAGGCACGGAACATGGTCCACTTTGACTCAATGTCCCCCACATCTCCCGGAACATGTTCAAAGTTCTGCTGGAGATGGGAGTTAAAGCCCCGCCTCACAGGGGACTCCGCCAGACGTTCCCAGCAGACCCTCACAACACGTTTGGGCCTGCCAGATCTGACCGGCCTCCACCCCCACCACCGGAGCCAACTCACCA
Source organism: Girardinus metallicus (assembly GCA_903067095.1). Lineage (NCBI taxonomy): Eukaryota > Metazoa > Chordata > Actinopteri > Cyprinodontiformes > Poeciliidae > Girardinus > Girardinus metallicus. The sequence goes on from CAEGAE010098598.1 coordinate 20,297, forward strand.
CCAGGTAGTTGTCAGTGGACAGCTCCGCACCTCTCTTCACCCGAGTGTCCAAGACATACGGCCGCACATCCGGTGAAACGATGACAAAGTCGATCATCGAACTGCAGCCTATGGACAATCCGTGACGAGCACAGAAGTCCAACAACAGAACACCACTCAAGTTCAGATCGGGGGGGCCGTTCCTCCCAACCACGCCCCTCCAGGTCTCACTGTCATTGCCCACTTGAGCGTTGAAGTCCCCCAGCAGAACAAGGGAGTCCCCAGGAGGGACACTCTCCAGTACCCCCTCCAAGGACTCCAAGAAGGGCGGGTAATCTGAACTGTCGTTTGACCCGTAAGCACAAACAACAGTCAGAACCTGTTCCTCCACTTGTAGGCGGAGGGAGGCTATCCTCTCGTTCACCAACAAGGACTCCTTCCAGCAATATATGCTTAAGTCACCTCTCTTGTAAGAACATCCAAAGCCATCCTGAACACATGAATCAAAGGCAGCACTGCCTCTTCTATCAGTTCCTTCCAAATGAACAAGTTTCTCGTATATAAGCCTAAGCCCACCTGCTTGGACTCTTCAGTTCAAATCCCACCCACTTACCAAACTTAAACTATCTCATTAAAAGACAAAAATGTGCCAATATGCCTGCTTTGCCAGGCAACTGGATTTCTGACAAGAATCTAGCCTATTATTCACCCAGCATAAAAAAAAAAAATCCATCAATATTTTTTATTTTGTTTAGTGTGCATAAATGCCATCGCAAACGTGTAAGGCGAGATGAGCCAAGAGGAGAGAAAATATTTCAGGGAATTCATGCCAGCAAAATTTACCACCCTTTTCAGCTATGATTGTGTTAGCTTGGGCAGACAAATTGTTAATGGTGAATATTCAGATTAGATTTGCGGTCTTGTATATTTGGGGGAATTAATGTCCTCAAAACTGCAGAAAGGCCAAATTTGTGTGTTTGTTTTAGCATTTCTCACAAATACTATGTTGAGAGGACCCACTGCTCCTTATGGGGCCCAAAGCCTGGGCCTCGTAACAGAAAGTTCTGCTTTAGGATCAGAAATTGGGTTTAGGACTAAGGTGTAAATTGAGTTTAGGGTATAAAAAAGAATGAATGGACATCAATGAAAAGCCTTTGTGAAGATAGAAAGACCTAATGCGTCTGTGTGTGTAGGCATTGGGCTGATCCATTCATGGTCAGTCTGAAGTAGAGTAAATATCTGTTCTCTCTAAGTAAGCCTTCAGCCACTCTGCAGCCAACATTTCCACTACACTGACAAGACAGGTAGTTGTTTGGGTTTAACTTCAAAGCCTTTAATGCTGTCTGCTAAAGGGAGCGAAAAGTGAAGAAAGACGGCACCTTTTAAAATGTGATTGAACTAGATGTAGTTTACTGACACCTGTACAGTGCTGTCCCCTGAGAAACTAAGTGAGTAGCAAAGACACTTTCTCAATCTTTGATGCACATTGAAAAAATTGTGAGCATGACACTAAATTAGGAGTACAGTGAACCCTCGCTGTAACGCGGTTCACCTTTCACGGCCTCACTGCTTCGCAGAATTTTTTATGCAGTTTTTTTTTTCCACAGTGCATTGTGTTCTGCGTCCTGATTGGCTAAACAGTCTACTTGTGTGCCAATAATGTTACGGTATTTAAATATAATTATAAAGAGCGACAACAACTACCGATAACTATGTTCTTCTCTCAAAAAAACACACCTGCACCACAGGCTTCAGAAGAAAAAGACTCTACAGAGTGCAGTCAGGCCGCAGCGTCACAGTCAGAGGCACAGTGAGACGAGTCACGATTTGTCCTACTGTACTTCATATTGATGATTAAAATGATTATTTTACTGTAGTTATTTGTAAGAAAGCGCTCTATTTGTTAAAAAAAATGCTTGGGCCTGAAACAGGTTTTGTTCTTTGGTTTCATTGTAGAGTATTATGCTGCATAATAATTGTAAAAAAATAAAGGTAACTACTTCACGGATTTCGCTTATTATGGGTTCTTTTCGGAACGCAACCCCCGTGAAAAACTAGGGTTCACTGTATTGGACAAATTGGACATATTTAAGTATTTAGTTACATTCATTTGTATCAAAATATTGTTTGCATATTCTTATAACTATGCCAAGAAGAAATAAGGAGGTCTAAATTACAAGAATGCTGACAAGCCATTGACAAACAAAAATGATGAAGATAGACGTTAAAAGTCCATATTTATGAACTGATGGTTATATGCACGTGGCAGATGTTTTTATACAAAGTAACCTACGAATGATTTAATAGTGTAGTTGATATCCAAGTTAGGAGCACCAGTCTGGGTCTGTCAGAGGTGACAGTGTAAAGATATTTTGAGCATAGAGAGAAGTGCAGAAAGAGGAGCAGTGGAGGAGAAGAACAAGATACTTCAGTAAAATTTAAAAAGGTGCTTAAGTTTACAAAGGCCACTCTTGCTCCAAAAAAAGTCTCTCTTTTTTTGGCTTAGAGAGCTATGAGTTAGCATTTTGTGTTGTTTAATGAACACTGGAATAAACCTTGCTGAACAAAAATCTTTGGGCAGGTGCCAGATGCTGAGGAGACTGTTTAGTGTGGACATGCATATAATGCAGTGCACCATTGAGACAAATGCTCTTGGTTTTGACTGCAGGCCACAATCGCTTTTCTAAGTAATTCACCTGGATGTGCTGGTTTTAATGGTAGATAACATCGCATTGCTCAAATGAATCACTTGCTATGCCTCTCAAGTGTCTTCACTGAATATAAAACTCCTAAGATCTACGCTGGCAAGTAATCATTGACGTAATTTAATGGATCCCCAACACCATATTACCCTCCATATGTAATAGCACTGTGTCTTTGTAAAATACCAGCTTGGGAATCCAAATAAAAACTAGATGAGATTACATTCAGTATCATCATGGCATAAAATATACAACGCAAGTTAGATCACACAAGAGCCACTTTCATATAAAATTAAAACAGACAATTAAAATTGATAATAAATAGCAAAACCAAAAGTAATTAATGTGAAAATTTCTCAAAAGAAATTCTAAGGTATGAGATGCTATGTTGGTAGTGTGTGTTTTAAGTTCAAAATTATTGCTAAAAGTACTTCTAGACATCTGAAATCCATCCTTTTACTTTTTATGGTTCTATATATTTTCAATTATTTTCTAGGAAAATAAATTGGGAGTTGAAACTGGACAAAAAATTTATTTGGATTTATTTCAAACTTTAGTAATTTGCATTAAATTCTGAAGTTTGTTTTATTTGATTTATTAATTTTTTGCAAAGCACTTTGACCAGTGCCTTCTGTTTTTTAAAGCACTTTATAAATAAAGTTAGCTTGGCTAATATTGATTTAGAGGGAATTATATGTAGTCCATCACTAAAAAAGGGCAGATTATTCCAGAAAATCATAAAGATCGAGTTGATTGACTTCACCACAATCAGCAAAAACCTGGTCCAATAAATTAATTATTGAGATATTGAAAAATTTTAATCTGTGGAAAAATATTCTTAACATTTTAATTTATCTTTTTAGCTAATTGCAAAAAGTGCTAAATAGCTAAACAGATTATTTTTTTAACTATATTTGTAAAGACTAACAATAACATACACCCATTGTATATACCATACAATAATAATGTCTTACAAATAGATTTTACTTTGACCTTATCTGGGAGGGTTTGTGTCATAATTTAGGCAGGAAAGTTCCCAACATGGTGGATCAACAACTCCATCGGTCAGTGACTGGAATAGGCCAATCAACCCTTGCTTAATCCAAAACTGTAAATCCTCAGGATTAGGATGAAGAGATGTGACATTTTCAGTCTTTAACTTTAAGACATAATGACTTTAAATCCATATGCAGAAAATCAGAAGGATGGATAAATTCCTGTCATTCTCACTGAACTGCCCTTTTCTGGAAACAGTTCATGGCCCTGTTAGTCTGTCTAGGCCTTAAGAAATCTAGGGTCTATTGCTTCTTCTCCACCTAACGGAACTGCATCAAAAAAAGGTGAAACTGCTCATTTCCTCTCATCACTAAGCACACTCTAAACAGAAAGTACACAAATGCCAAAGAAATCCCATGTAATGTCAGAATGAATGGGAGGGCAAATGGAGAGAAAGGGGAGGAATCTTGGCAGCAAAAAGAGGGGACATATGTCAGCCCGTTCGCTACACTCGCTAAATGTCAACTTCATCTAAAGCTGCATTAGGCTGCTTATAAGGAGGCCAAAGGCTGAAGATCACAGCCTTCATTTTGTGTCTCTAATCAACATAAAAGTTCGTCTCTTTCGAACGTTCACAACACAACTCTGCTCAGCCTGCGCAGCACAAACGGGGCAGGTTTGTATCCCGGCTTTTGTTTCCTTGTTTTGCAATAAGTGTGGATTGTTATCAGTTTGTCATGTTTAGAGGTAAAACCTATTTATTAGAGTCTGTCTGTCCAGATGTTTCCTCTTACTCAATATTAAAGCTGCTGATTCATGCTGATTGTAGGATTAATAACTATTAGGGAAACTATTATGAAAAAACTCCTTGCTAATTCTTTGTCTTTCTGAGACATATGGCTCTAGAGGGCCACTCATTTGATATAATGTTGTTTAGACCTGCTTATGGCCAGTTAAAGAAGAGAAACTTGGTTCGACCTCTCGTTGTTGCTGGAGTTTTTGAACCCAGACAGTAAAGATACTCTGATTCTTACATGTGTTTTGCTGTATTTTCTCCACTGCGGGAGAGAAAAGAAAAGAGCGGGATTTTCCTCTTCACAACTTGTCCATTACAACCAACTCATGTTTCTTGTTAGGGATTATTTATAATCATAAGGAATTACAGAGATAACCACTTTCTGTGAACCATGTAAGTGGAGCTATTTAAATGTAATCATTTCAAGCAGAGTGACACAAATGGATGGAAACAAGAAACTGGTTTCTCTCCTATTAGCATACTGCACTTGGATTATGGCACATGGGGGAATGCTGTACATTTAAAAATGTTTAGACTTGTAGCTGTTCTTTTTGCTTGTATCCAATAAAGAGAGCCTGATTTTTGTATTATTATTAAAAACAAGCTTTTCTTTACACAGTTAGATTAAAAGACAAAGCTTTATGAGAGAACCTAAGCAAATTATGTGTAAAATCTGGCAAACAGAAGTGGCTAAATGCATTCATAGCACATATTGACTTCTGTCTGAAGGGAGTAGGTTCCTTTTGAAGGCAATACAACAAGTTCTTAGGGGAATCTCAATATATAGTTCCATACAAATCACATCTGTGACCATTTTACACCTCAAATGCAATATTGATGGATATGAGCATCTTTACAGGTTAAGGAAGTATTTCAAATCCAGGAAAGACACAGCTGTGATGCAGACAGCACCAAAGAGTTTATAAATTCACTGTCCATCTCCATTTGCACTGATTACACAATTAGAGTAAGTATTTAAGTGGGTACAAGTGGGTGTTTAAATCTGGTTTGACTAACTCCCCTTTACTGGGAGTCTAACTTTTCTCATTGAAGAAAAGTGAAAGGTTTTCTTTTTGATTTGCTCAAAAAGAAATTCTGGCACTGTATATTTTGCAATGAGGAGAAGAAGTACGGAGCCCTTTAGGGGACATGGGGAATTGCGTTACCTTGCAAAACCTTTGCGTTCCCTCGCAATAATGTACTAACCAGTTCATGTGGCCTAATTGAATACTGTAAACCTTTCTTACGGTGGCCATTGTTCTTTCTGCTATTATATAAGGTTCTCATAAGGTTTTCCATGTATCTTAAAATCTTGTGAAATATCTGAAGTTTTCTATCTTTTTCTTTAGTATAGAAATGCACCACAGACCTATGATATAAAAAGAAACTTTCCATAGGAAAGAGAGAAAAACATACATCCAAACTCTTTGGACTTTTTCCGAGTTATCATCATGCGGTAATAAAGTCATCTGACAGTTTTTATTGTGTCTCTCTTGTGTTGGTCTGAATGGTTTAAAGGGCCGTTTTCATGTGCAGATCCATCTCAACCTTACATGAACAAACATGCAGTGAATAAATTGATTTTCAATCAGTTTTTTGAACCAAAGATTTAAGAATAAACACGTCTATATGTATATATGTATATATATTTGAAATTTTGAATCGACATTTGTGACTGTATACAAAATAGACCAGCAAATATTACAGTAAGCATATTGCAAGGGAATGCAAAACGTATTGCGAAGTAACGCAAAAGAAAAAGTTTTCCCCACTTGCCCCAGCTCTGTTTTCTCTCATGCTAGTGCGAGAGTCTCACATTTGTTTTGGCTGCATTTACTCAGAATGCCCTGCACTATAGTTTGCTTCCTGCTTTTGGAGTGGTTGCTGGTCCATTCATATGTGGATTTGATCCGCACCAGAGTTCACTTCAACCAAACCAAGACCTAGGTTTTTAGATGGACCAGCGTTTGCTTTTTTGGTTTGGATGAGAGTCTTACGCATTCACATCTCCTCAAATAAATCACTTTCTATGCACACAGACTAGAGTTCTTTAATTGAAGACTCAGCTGCTAGAACAGAAAGTAGTTTTTTGAAATACAACGTTCATTCCGACTTAATTCTGTTTTATTGTAAGAAGGATTGCTAGCACATATTTGCTCATATAAAATAATCCACCAAGCCCTATTTGGAAAATGAGTTTTGATTTAAAATATTTATTCAGCCATCTTCTACAGGTAGGTATATGCTCTTATATCTAATAGACTAAAGCCCTCACTGGCCTTGACGTGCAGACATGTTGAAGAAAACAGATCAGATATTTTCAGGTCTCTTTCAACTTGGAGCTCAGCCATATATGAGTACATAAAAAAGTAACGACATGTACACCCACAGGTGGTCACAGTGCTGCAAAAGACCACCTGACTTCTTCACACCAACAATACTTAGCTGTGTGCTCATACATCAGCAGGCACACAAGGGTCTCTGGTGTAAAATGAGCTCATTTTTAGCTTGCAGCCACGATAGATTTTCCATACTTGCAAAACCAAGTCCACACACATACACATCGGCACAGAGACACCATGAAGGAGTGTGCAACTTCTGCAATTTGACAGGCAAAATGACAAATGTCTTCTCCCCTTTCTGTCTCCTGGCCTTGTTAAGTAAAGAAAGGAGGAGGGGAGGAGGGGAAGACAACAAGTTTCACGAGAGGCCAGTGGATGAAATATTGCCGAAGGTTTCTGAGGTAAATGGTGCATTGAGGACAGACTCTGCCTTATTTAAGACATTAGAGCATACACCTAATGGTGCAGACCCGGCAGTGCTCGAGCCAGGCAGAAATGCAAACTGTCCAAGTCATCACAAGTCATGACTTTGCTATTTTATAAAGTCAGCAGGGGCCATCTCATATAATGTGAGTTTGCTGCCATTCATCTTTATGTCCAGTTTTTCCCAAACTCTTTACACGTCTTTTCAGACTCTGGTCCTTTTCTTCTTGCCTCATGTCTCTTTTAACTCGTCTTATTTCTCTTCATTCTTGTAAGATGACTTTGGATTCAGATACCTTTGTGATATCGGTGCTTTCAAAAACCCAGACAAGTTTTTGAAATGCACACAAATTCAATGGAGTGCAGAAAAGACAAAAAAAATAATTACCTAAATAACTTTCTGGACACTATTTTTTCCTTCGAGTGTTAAAATTATGGCAACAGTCAAGCTTGTAGGCATGTTGTGAGAAACTGGTAGTAACTGGCTCTCATAATCCATGGCTGACATAGCCATTCAGTGGCATGTGGGTAATTCTAGTGCTTATAACAGATTTGAATTAGTTTGAGCTGTAGTTCATACTTTACAATACCAGTAAGTACTACAGCTGAGCCAGAGTGGTCCATGTTGGTTGAAACAAACAACACAGCCTTTTCCACGAAAAATTAGAAGCTACAGGAAAGGTGCTAACTGTGAGGGGCAGCAGTTCAGTACGGGTCCCTGGATGTAATAGGTTCGTCAATTCAAAATCAAATTTCAGTCTTTAGCCTCCTAATGGAACCAACAAGGCCAGAGGTTTGACATGATCATTGAAGACTAAAATCATTCAAAGATGTGCACAGATACACAACAGATGTATTACAGATGTTGCTAGTTAAACAAAAAGTGAGTGAGCTAGTTGATTTGACCCACCTAGACATGAGAGACTGAGTGCCTAAACCTTATTCTCTGCCTACATCCCCCAGAATGCTGTGCGGTGTGGGATCGGAGTTCAGTTCAACATTTTATCAGGCGTATTTTCCGTTGATATTGATCACATGTCTATTGCAATAGCTATCGTTTGAAATGTGTTAGATTGGCTCAAAGGGAGGATTCTGTTGCGATGTGATTGAGATTTAGATATTTTCCAAGAGAAGATGGGTAAGAATTTCAACCTTGTATCCCTTTTTTCTCATGTGGAAGAGTTATAGTTGTATGAGTGCATAAAAGACACCGGATGAGTGTGTGTGTGTGTGCGTGCGTGTGTGGGGGTGGGCGTGCGTGGGTGCGTGTGCGTGTGGGGGTGTGTGTGTGCCTGTGTGTGTGTGATCTGGACCAAGTAAAATAAGATTTCAACATAAGGTGCACTCCAGATTTTCTGGTTGCCTGTTTGAAACACCCCAAATATTCTGGTTTGTGGTGGAGGAAAACATTGTGTTCACAACATTCACCCTGACATGCAATCTGCATTTCAGAGCTGATACTCATGTTATTTATGAGAAGCCCATGGAATGATATAGAATAGGTTTCACTGCAACAGTTGCCACAACAGTGACACAGATGTTGCCCCATGTGGTGACGAGGCTCTGTTCAGCCATCAGACAAACAGTGCGTGTGTTTGAGAGTGAATGTACTTGGATGTCTCTTTATAAAGTGTTTGTCAGTGTCTTCGGGCTCACAGCAGATGAATGACACAAGTGTCGGGAAGCATTTACAGAAATAAGAAAAACATTTTTATTCCATTGATCATGAAATAATTGCTAAAAAACAACGTTTGTCAGCCAGGAAACTTGACATGTCTGGCAACCATAGCGTGTATGCTGTCTGTTCCCTTTGAGCCGCTTTCTATGGGTGTGTGAAGTTGTAATGGTTTTTCCATTATGAATCACTTTTATTAATCATAATTGGGAATAGCAGCCAGCCTAACTTCAACGCAAAACAAAAAACACAACAATCACGTTTAGGAATACAGCTGGCTCATAATTATATCCTGTAATTGGAAATATATGGGCTGGAAGAGATCAAACCATCTGTACTGATGAGCTTCAAGGCAAAGTCGGTGAGTTTAAAATTGTTATAGTTGTAGCGTTTTGTTTTTTTTTTTTCTTCCACATTCCTTGTGATGATTTATTGAACATGACATCTTCTTTACTTATCCTATCATTAAAACATTGAAATATTTTCCATGGAACAACAACTACTATCTATGACTAATTATTCATTGCATGCAAATGTTAACAGACGTTGCGATGTAATTATGTTTGTTTCAAAAGTCTGTAAATCAGCCCTTGATATTTTATTATGATTAGAAACAAAAAACATCTTTAATATTTGATAAATTTAAAGAAAAAAATGAAGGAATTTTCCCTCTTTTGTCTACTTTCAAGGTAAGAAGCATCTTTCACATCTCTTCATGTTCGATCCTTAAGGGGAGTTTGCCTATAAATACAGTATAATTCCTTCTCAAGCAATGTCTCTTCACTGAGACTTTCTGTAACCAACTACTGTTCATTGTTGATGTGTGGTTGCCATCCCCCCCCTTTTGGTATTAGCTTAGCTATGGGCCAGAGCATTAGCATATAGCTGTAACAACAGACCCTGCCGTTTTTGCTAGCTGTGCTGTTGAATGTTTATCTCCAGGACCGCTGAATGTATACATATAGGTGTAAATAATCCATCTTGTTATTCAAGGAACATTAGTATGAAACGGCAGAGGTGTCGTTTCATTCATCTCAGGTCTGCAAGGCTAACAGTACTGCTGCCAAGCCTCTGTCTCTGAGCACATTCTGCGCATTCTCAGTTTGTTAGCTCAGTAAGCTAGCTCTCCTCCTTAACAGTTAGCTGTACACTTCCTCCATAACAAGTCCTTTATGTATTTCACACGCACAAAAAAAAGTTATCCAGCTCTCCTTTTAAAGACCAAAAACCCTCAAAACTTTTTAAATAAAACATTTTTTTCTATCAACATGGAAATTAGCTGATTTGGCATGTCCATCGTCATCCTCAGGCTATGTTCACAAAAAAAAATAAATAAATTAAAAAAATCAGATTTATGTGTATGGTACTAAAGCAGATGTGTATCCTATAGTTTTCAAAGAGTCTACACTCAGAACGGTCATGTCGCATTTAATCCTACATTTACGTCATTGAAGTAGAAAAAGCCAGACTAGATGCAAACATTGGCTAAAAATTATAATTATGGAATTATAAAAGGAGTCTGTATCACTGAAGCGCATCACATCACAAACCCACCACTCATGGTTCCGACTACACATTGACTTCTTTATTGAAGTTGCAGTCAATGGTCCTCAAAATGCTGTTGCTATTTGTTGTACTTTCTTTTTATTAGCTTCCTTCATATTGTTATGTTCTTGTGATGATGCTGTCTGTTCCCTTTGCTCAACAACTTTAAAACTGATCCACAGACGGCTGCATCCATTATTACTTCCGTTGCTCTGCTGTGTGATGTCAACATTTGCCTTCTGCTCATCTGGGTCATAGACCGTTCACACAGAAGTCTAATTGTGGTCATATTTAATTAGTAGAAAGGGTGACCAAGCAAAAAAAAACAACAAATCTGACTTTATCAAAAAATAAGAATTAAGCATTAAGACTTTAGTCTAAAACACTGAAAAATGGTGCTGATTTTTTGGGACATGTACCATCTTTTGTGGTGTCTAAACCACAGAGCTTGAAATGACATATTGATCTAACGTAGGTGTCTGATAATAAAATAAATACACTTTGCCACAAAATCCTTGTCAGCGTGAAAGTAGGCCATTTCATGCACCACAAACGTATGCTTTGATCAAATGTTTTTTTTTCCAGGTTATCCTAATTAAAAGTTACTGTTTTAAAGTCTGAACAAACCTATTTGCACAAATTTCCAGTTTTCATGCACATGAGTGTGTTAGAGAAGGTTTATAGTGAAATAAATGACTCAGTCAAAGCAGTCATTAGTACCATGATACCCTTCCTGTTCACTGGCCTTTGTGTTTTCATGCTCTATTAATCATAATGATGTTGAGATGTCCTCTGTTGTGATTGCTCCCGTTGGTAATTACACTGCCACCTTCATTAAGGGCTCTTCAGATTCTGTAATATTGAACAGGTTTACCATAAATGACTCAGTCAGGGGCTTGGCGTGTTTTATTTCCCCCAAACACGATCATTTCTGCCTCTATTCTTTTTACTCCTTACTTATAGGAGCTCTTCTTTACCCTTTGTGTTGAAACGCAGATGGTCCTACTGATTTTATATAGCCGGCTCTCCATTGATCATCGTTTGGTCTGCTGCTGAGATCTGTGTTTGTGTGCTTCAAAATAAAAGAAGAGAAACAACAGATCAATGTGCAAGACAGTTTGTGCAGTTTCCTCATCACTTCAAAAGTCACTGAAACTTTGAAACTTTATTTTAAACAATATTCGCCATTTAGGTTTTAGTTTGAATTCCAATAAGCCAGAAACACTGATGCAGAAACCCTTCTTTTGTGGCAGCTGCTTTAACCCAGCGAGCCAAAAGGGGCGTTCAGCAGTTCAGCGCTGTCGAGTCAATAAAAGCAATTAGATATGAAATCACTTCTCAGAGAAGATGATTTCTTACTGGAAATCTGCTGATCTGTGCCCCAGCTGAGCCGGCTGGCCCAAAGCAACCGCAGGCTGTGAAACAGCTTGAATGATGGGAGGAAATGGTGGCAAGACGAAAGCAATTCCGTGTCAGCTGTTGGCAAGCAGCAGACGTAATAACATTGCAGAAGGAAAAGCTTTAAAAGTTAAAAAGTTACGTTTTATTGTGATGTCTTTCTCTTATTAATGTCTGTTTATCGTTTCTGCATTTTGTTTTTCCAAATGAAAATGAAAAACAAAGATATATGTTGACATGAAATTTGCACCAGATGTTGGTAACAATCCATGCAGACGTTCAAAGAAATCTCAACAAATTAAGCCATAAAGAAAGTAAAGTAAAGTGGAATGTCACAGGGAATAAGTACTGAACATGCCTACTGAAATATTTTAGTTAGTCGGGAAACCTTTTTTGTCTCAAAACTTGTCCTGTATGTGAAACTTGTCGCATGCGTTTCTCAGGAGTGAATTTGTCCCATCCTTTCACAGAAATCTTGAAAGCTCAGGAAGTATGGCTCAATCTGATCCTTAGTTATTTCTCTACTTAGGTTATTGGCTGGGCCACTCTAGAATCTTGAGTCTTTTTCTGAAACCAGCTGAGTGTCTCCTCACTGTTTGCTGAAAAATCCACCCTCGTTTCATAGTCAGCTTCTCATCAGGAATGTCTGTAAATTTCTCCATTCATCCTTTATTTAATTACATAAAGTACACACGCACCACATTCTGTGCTACAACCCCACACCATAATGCTATCTCCTCCAAACTTTACTGTTTGTTGTGTTTTGGGACGACCTGCAGGGACATTAAGTTTTCACCTGACCAGGCTTGGCTTGTCAAGATGTCTCCTGGGAAACTTTAAATGTGCTTTTACTTCACCAGTGGAGTCTTGCATGGTGAGTGTTGACTGCGATTAAATGCAGTTATTATTTTGGTGGAAAATATGCACTTGCTAATTCCAGACACCATTGAACCATTGATGTTTGAGAGGCTTAGCTAAACTTACGAATACTTGAGACCCCCTCTAAGACTGCTGATAACCGTATATTTAAATATTTCAAATACCAAATATACCTTAATGTACATCAATACACACAGTAGAAATCCTCTTAACACTACTGCAGAAGCTAATATCTGAAGTTTTCCATGTTTCTGCTCTTGGGGGTTTAGCCAACAAGCGCCAATGTAAATTGCGCTCCTGGACTGATTCTGGTCTTAATGTAGCAGAGGTGTTGGTTGTCGCAGTTGAAAGATGCATTTGAAATTGTTTCCCATTTAGTATTAGCTGTATCAATCAAACAATCCACATATCTGAGACTGGAAAATTAAATTACAAATAACTGTTTGTATCATACCTGATTTATATATATTTTGGTGCTTTAGCAAATGTTCAATCTCAATTTAATATCTGCTTGACAGCAACAAAAAGAAACATCCATCCATTTTCTGTTCACCCTTGTCCCTTAATGGGGTCGGGAGGGTTGCTGGTGCCTATCTCCAGCTACATTCCAGGTGAGAGGCGGGGTACACCCTGGACAGGTCACCAGTCTGTCGCAGGGCAACACAGAGACACACAGGACAAACAACCACACACTCACACACTCACACCTAGGGACAATTTGGAGAGGCCAATCAACCTGACAGTCATGTTTTTGGACTGTGGGAGG
>CAEGAE010098604.1:0-20141 GCA_903067095.1 Girardinus metallicus
CACCAGACAAACTAATCAACCCAATTAATTATAGTGATTCAAAGAGCCCTGACACACAATACCATCTATGAATTTAATAGCACAACAAAAAATTTAATTTTTGACACTTGAATCCCATTTGCACAATAATTTGGAACATGGTGTAGAGGCAATTGCGGGTATTGCTAACCGTAGCAAGTCAAACTTAAGAGGTTTAAAGACTGTTTTAATGCCACCTTTAGTTAAAATTTAGACTGAAAAAACTATAAATTTAGGGTAATGAATCAATGACAATATGTATCGTGACAGACACGTGATCAATATCAAAAGATAATACATATGATATAATATTCACTATATAGGATATTCACTGAACTTTGGCTGCTTAACCTCTCACGGTGAGCTTAGCAAGGTTGGCGGCATCAGCTCTCTCGCTCTTTGGTCACCTAGCAACAACCTGTCGAGTGATTTGCGCAGCAACAGTCTCGGGTTTTGCCGCCGTGCCTCACAGCTGCTTAAAAAACAGCGGTGGGGAGTGAAGACTGAGAATAAAGGAGGAAAGCCACCAGCTTGGCAGTATTTCAGATATTTACAGCAACAAAATGAAAACCAAATCAATAATTAACAATATCGAGTGACATGAAACACTTACATGGCGATACTAGGGAATGGTTGGGGAATGACTGACGGCTAAATTTGCACTTACCCATACATGCAAAAAAGCCGGCTAGCTAGCTAGCTAGCTAGCTAGCGAGGCTGTATTAGCGGTTAGTGAAGTTCCGATTGAACAGCCACAGACAGTCAGTAACTTTTGTTCTCTCTCTCGTTCCAGAGTGCTGGTGTTGGACAAGGGACAGATAGCGGAGTTTGACACGCCCACAAACCTCATATCAAAGAGAGGAATCTTCTACGGCATGGCTAAAGATGCAGGACTGGCGCAGTAGAGGATCCGCCCAGTTCATCACAGCCTGACTCTGGGCTTTAAACGTGGCAGCCGAGCTGTTCATCACTTCGTTCTTACGTGGACTTGCTACATGACATGATTGTGTTTATGTTTTTCTTTAAGAGCACTTTCTGCTCGTTGTGAATGAAGCTTGAACTCATTTTGCAGGCTTGGGTCAAATTGCACTGGGGGTGGGGGGCGTTCTAGTTTTCATCGGAAGACACGTCGGGTCTTTTTTTCTGTTTGTTTTTGGAGTGGTTAACGACACCTGCAGCCACTCTCCCAGCTGTCCTTCTGCCACATAAACAGGAGAGAAAAAAAAAAAGCCATACACACAGGCGCTGCTTGACCCAAGCCTGCTCCTTCGTGCCTTCTGCCAGTGTGATAAGCCAGTGAATGTATCATATTTTAATTTGGCTCATTGCTGCAAAACAGTTAACAAGGAGGAACTTTTATTTTACTATACAAAGAATAAGACTGTGCCACTGTACCGTCCTCACGAGAGACAAAAAAAAAAAAAAACTTTTTGTGGTAAAAACCCACGTTATTTTTGTACTGTACCTTTATTTAAACTACTTTTGAGAGATTTGTATCATCTAGGGATGCTTCAGTTATATGCGTGATTCTTCTGTGAACCAAATCTATAAAAACTTGAATTCTATACCACCAAAATATGAAAATAAATAATAATAATAATATGCCTTTATAAAGAAAAAAAAAAACAAACAAAAAGAAAACAATGGAAGTGTGTGCTTTGTTGCTGACATTAGCTCTACCAGATAAAAACTATTTGTTGATGTGGTAACATTTGGCTCACTTTATGACCGACTCCCACTGACAATACTAGATGTGAAAGCTGGCACATCGTGTGAAAAGAAGGTAACATTTTAAAATTGAGAAAAAAAAACTCCTTTTATATATATTTTAAAAGTTTTAAACCAAATTCATGTTCAGAGTCAAAAAACAAGCCATAGACTTTGAAATACCTCTAAAAGATAATCGAACTGTTGAGTAAAATCATTTTAAAGTATCACAAATGGGTCTCGTCTGGGAAAATTTAAAGGAATGAAACAGAATTGAAGACTTCTGTGTTAAGGGCAGATACAAAGAAAATTAATTACTTTGGAATTATTTATGTAGGTGATTGTAATTATTAAAATCCAACTAATAATGAATCCATCAACAGAGAGGACTCGTTTCAGCCGCTTGTATCCAGGACTGTAGGAATCTGTCGGCAAATTATTAAATACGTGAATGTGTAAGTCATTAAACCTTGAATTTATAACGTTTTAAAAATAATATCCAATTATGTCTAATTAGTTAATTCCCCATTCTACCATTAAACAACCTGAACTGAACTTGAAATATTTAATGTGTGTACTTGCAGTTGTTTTTGAATTATTACATTGATGAATATTATTTAATTTCTTGTCTACGAATCCCCCTCACCCTCTTGGTACATAAGGGTTATTTCTTTAAACAGTCCTCTTGGCTTTTTGAGTTGTAACCATAGTCTTTTTACTGAGTGGAGACACATTTAGCTTGGTTTAAAACTTTTTCACAGCACAAGTACATTATTTATCTTGAGTTCCTGAATCTGTGTATGCAACCTGATTTAAAACAAAACAAAACAACGCGGTAGGTGGGTGCGTGTTGTGAGTTAAAAAGTTCGTAGAGAGCTGGCCAAAAACATTAGCACAATTGCTAATGGTACGTCGACCGGATGGTGCTGCTATACTTTTTGAACGCCAGGTGGCGCCTAGTAAGTAAATTATTTGTCAGGCTATCAAACGTGCAAAGGCGCATAATAAGCACCAGATGGCGCTTTTAGTCCAGGGCCGGCGTTCTTTAAACTTCAAACCACTGCATCCGAATGTTTACGTTGCACTTGGTGATGTAAGTTCAGCCATCTAAACTTATTCCATTGAGATTACAGTACGATGTCCTTGAGTTCACCTACAGACAACATGAAGTTTGGATCAACATTATGGTGGAGACAAACATAACAATCCCGTTCGTCTTCAAATATCCAGGTGTAGCACACTTTTGGTAATTACAGAGAGGTTTTACTCTTTGGGATCCTGCAGTAACCCACCACCGTTGTTCTCAGTAAACATTTTTTCTAAGCTCACCCTGCTTTTCTAAGAATGTTCTCACTAGCTCCCCGAAGGGCTTGTTTTCCTCCTGCAGTCTGACTGACGGTGGCCTGTTTTGCTCCCCGTTTTAAAGCTCCTTGGACTGCTTGGTGTGGTTTTCAGGAAAAAAAAAAAAAGAAAGATTCCAAATGAAAATCCCACACCTGAAATGACCTCTGCAGCTTGTACCTGCTTTGCCATGAGACAGCGTTTGTGAAACAGATGGAAAATGTGAGTCATTTTTAAAACTGTAACCCTGGTTTTATTTTCGATAAGTCCACAAGTCAGACCCAGCGAAAGAGATACAGGCAGCAACAGCCTTAGGAAGAGCAGATCTCGGATCCTTTACGGCAAGATGCCTCTTGTTCTACTAAGAGCCAATCTGCGGTTAGGATTTCTTAATATATCCTCCAAACTTAATATTTGGAATTTTTAAAAGCTCCAAACTGATGATGGCTTATAAAAACTGATTATGTATCCACCCTGTTTTTGTCTCTGAAGTGCCAAAAACTGAGATGGCTTGAGGTGAATGGGAGCTCTGCTGCCAGAATCTTCTGTAATGCCCATGGGCAATGTTGTCTGGAGTGTCAGGAGAGATGGGTTCTGGAGTTCTGACTTGCCCCAGCACTTCGTACCACAGGCGCCTAACTCAGACATAAAAGCATGACTGATGAAGAACGTTAGAAGTTTTTAGAAAACTTCATTCAGAATTTGCCAGAATGTTTCTGAATATTATGTTTGAAAATATGATCTGATTAGGATGTTCTTTCGCTCCCCAGAGTTCTCTGATAAGTTACTGGAAGTCCTGGGCTTTCCCGTCACTGACATAAAACTAAGGCTTACTCTTTGCCTGTTAGACGCTGTGGTCATGTTGGGGTTGAAAAAGTGGAGTGTTATTGGCATGTCGTAAAATATTTGAAATGATCCTACTACTATAATCTGAGCTATTCAGAGAATGTGACTTTTACAAGAAGTGGGCCATAAACCGAGCTTTGAGGAACCAGACATGTATTGTTTGCTAAATCAGATTTATGACAGGGTAATGAAACAAAGCAATCCCAGTCTGCCATGTAGCACTGACATTCAGTAATATGACAATGAAAACACCTAAGGGCAAGTGAGAATAGCCAGTTAACCTTGACATGAACATTTTCAAATGGTGAGAGGAACCTAGAGAAAACCCCAGATTGGCCTCAACACCATAATATAACCCACATCACCATGTAAAGATTAGTCTTAGCTACATTTGCTTACAATCTTTTCAGAAATGCCTATTTCACACATACCGACAATTATATTGGAAGCATTTTGCTGCCATCTAGTGGCCAACAGACCACATCACACTAACACCAGTGAACATCCAGAGAGATGGAACACTATTAGGAGCATTTGTGGCCCTCTGGTAGTTGATGCTGATGCAACATTTATTTTTTATTTTTCTCCATAGAGAGATTTTCACTCACAAATAAAACCTTCTTATTTTAGACACAACACAGGAGTCCTTTTGTATTCACCATGTTTCTGCTTTTGTTGATTAGATGGATAAACACGGCCAAATCCCCGACTCTTGTTGCCAATGGACCTAAAAACATTTTGGCAAGACCTTTTTTAAGTTTTAGATTAACAATTATTTCATCCTCAACTTTAGTGTTCTATATAAAGCGTGACTTTTCGATGCATTTCATATTTATATCACTTTTGATGTGGGGAATGGATTTTTTAGTTTTATGTTTAGCTTTCTTGGTTAACCTCAATTTGCAAATGTGCCATACAAAAACAATTAATATTGACTTTTGGGATATTTAAATTATTGCTTATGGTTATGTTAGAAATTGTTATTAGTAATTCAGTGAGTGATAAGAAGATTTTGTCAGTGGAAATCACTAAATAGTGCATCAGTGTCAACACAGTGAGACTGTCTTGCTCCTAGTTTCAACCCTAATTGCCTCCAAAGCTGCATAAGTTATATTTTCATCCTTGTTTCATTACCTCTTCTCACAAAACAATGTGTGATTATGTTAACATCAGAGTTCTGTTGTCAAATAGTCTTTGGCTGTGTCATTTGCTTGCCACAGGAAGGTGTGACTCTGACTTCTCTGATGTCAGAACTGATTAGCTCGCTGATTAACAGCAGCTGGGTCATGACCATCACAGGTTTTTTATGATTCTCTCAGCAGAGGGTTGAGCTTTCAATTGGTGGTATCCACAATGGAAACTGTTTGGCTTCTGCTTGTCTGGGTGCTGATGTGTTGGCCTTCTAAAGGTTTGATGTATAAGATGGCTTTCAATACACCAGCAGATTGAGAATATCACTATAAGCAATGTTTTCAGTTTTAATTATTCGGGCCTCGAAACATTGTACCCCTAGAAACCTTTTCTAAATACAATAATTGATGGAAGTGAACACACACTAAAATAACTTTAATACATTTTGTCTTTGGGTTTGTGTATGTCAGTCATTGGAGGAACAAAGGGGAGAATGAGGAACTCCAGGAAAGTTGGAAAGGTAATATCATTAGTTTTACCATGACAGGAACTTCATGTCTCCTTTCACAGTATTGTCTCCAAATCATATCTCCATAAAGACCCTTGGGCTTGTCAAGTCAATGGATTCTATGTCGGAAAACCAAGTTAAAGCAGGTCAGTAAGTTTTATCCTGCTAGAGTTGATGGCTGAAGCAATGTTGTTGTTGTTGTTGTTGCACTTTGTTGGCTTTATCCTGCTATTGGGTAAGACTACTCCAACCAGGTGGTTCCAGCGAAAATTTGGGTGGCAAAGAGGGTGTAAAAACTGTGTATTGTGAAAAACGACATGTAGTTACAACTTTCAGATTTTTATTTTTATTTTTATTTAATTATATTGTTTTCATGAAGCTTTTTCACAGTACTGCTGGAAACCAACGAGGTTGAAACCCATACCTCACTTGGACATGTGAGCTTTCAAGCGCTGAATAGGGCAGGAAAGCTAAAAGTTGATCCTTACAATGAAATGACTTCCATCAATGTGACTGTTGCCGCTACTACCAACAGGACAACCTTTCCCAGCAACGAGGCAGCAGCTCGTGCCAATGGAACTATGGTGGCAGGCAATGAAACAGAGACAAGCGCCAGTGGGACTATAGCTGCTGGCAACAACTTTGTGACCGGTTTCATTGGGAGTGTGGTTCCAGGCAACCAAACTGTGGTAGTGTCCAACAGCACTTATATTGTGGCCATCACCAACTTGACTGTGTTTGTGAGCAATCAGACAGAGAATGGTACCTATGGGGCAGCAGTCGGTGCCAAAGCTGTCAATAGGACAGTGATTGATGTAAAGACTATTGCCAGCACCCTTGAAACTGTGGTTGCTGGCAACAAGACTGTGGCAGCCACCAATAGGACTGTAGTTACTGGAAACTACTCTGTAGCTGGTCCCTATGGAACTGTGCCTGTAGAAAACAAGACAGTAGCCAGAGACAATGGGATTGTTGGCAACAGTGCCAACAAAATCTTGGTTACTGGCTATATGGCTGTGGCTGCTGCTGGAAATAATCCTGTAGTTGCTGGGAATATAACTGTGGCTGCTGCCACAAAGGAAAATGTGGCTTCTGGTAATGTGACTGTGGCTAACATTGTCACTTTAACTGTGGTTGACGGAAACAAGAGTGTGACTAATGCCATCTGGACTGTGGTTGAAGACAATCAGTCAGTAGCAATGTCAAGCAGGATGTGGTTCCCAGCAATCAGACAGTGGCCAACTCCTATAAAACTAAAACCAATGTCACCCAAAGGTCTGCTGTTGCGGCAAACCAGACTGTTGCCGCCTCTAATGAAACTGTGACTGTAGGCAATATAACCATGGCTGGCACTAATGAGACTGTAGTTCCTGGCAATGAGAGAGGTCTCTACAACAATGAGAGACAGGCCAGTGTCAATGTGGCTGTGGGCAATAAAACGATTGCAAGTAGCAACAAAACTGCAGTTACTGGCAATATGATCATGGCCACTACTGGAAAAAATTCTGTGGTCGCTGGGAATGTGACTGTGGCTGCTACCATGAACAAATCTGTGGTTGTTGGCGGTTTTGTTTGTGTCTGCTGCCACAAACAAAACTGTGGTTGCTGGCAATATGACTAACGAGGCTATTGTTCCTGTTAAGAAAGTGGTTTGTGACAATGGGACTCTGGCTGGTGCCACCAACAGAACCTTGGTTGCCATTAACTGGATACTGGTTGCTGCAAACAAGACTATTGCCAGGGCCAATGAAACTGTGGTTGCTTGCAATATGACTGTAATATGCAACAACAACATTGTGACTGATGCCAACAGGAGCATAGAGGCCAGGAATGACTCTGTCACTGAAGCCAACAAGAGTCTCATTGTGGGCAATGAAACAGTGGCCGGCGCCAACAAGTCGGTGATCTGCCACTGGGACAATAGTTCTTCCCAACAGGACTGTGGCCATTGCAAATGGTGCTAATGAAGCTGTTAGTTGGCAATGTGACTGTGGTGGCCTCTGCCAACAGGACTGTTAACGTCAACATGACTATGGCCAACGCCATCACCTTAACTGTGGTTGATGAAAACAACAGAACTGTGATTGTGGGTAATGAGACAGAGTCCAGTGCCAACAGAACTGTGAATGTTGCAGGCAACAAGACTTTGACTTACACCAATGGGAGTCTGATTGCCATCAAGCCCAATATTGCCACCACCAAGGGGATTGTTGCAAACGCCGCCACCGCTCCTATAGGTGTCACTGTCAAAGGTACCATCACCATTGCTCCCACCAGGGGTGCTGTGGCCGCTGTCAAGACTGGGAGCAGGAAGACAGAAGGACTTTTTTAAGAATTTTCTGAACTTTGGAATATGGAAGCTCTTAAATTAAGATTTTGTATGTCCATGTGAAATAAAATGACTTTAATCCATTTTGAGATGGATGTTATTGAACCACAAAGTGAATATGAAGTGAACATATGTCACCATTGTTAATTGATGACAAATGTCTAAGCAGTGCAAACTACTAAGCTGAGCTGCAGTGCAACCTTATGACCACACCAGCTGACTTCAATCTGTCCCTTTCCATGTTGTAGCATGAGTCCTTATCCTGGTCTCCCAGTAATGTTGAAATACTTTTGTGCTCTAACAAACTGGCATCAAAGATTGCATCCTTAAATAACCTAGCCTGAAGGCATGCCTATCAAGTGTCTGAGCTCATTCCCACTTAATTACAGAGAACAAGTTGGGGATTTCCTCTATGTGTCTTCTATAGCCTTAAGACATAACGATTAAAAAAAAATTGTTTTACGGAAGACTTATTAGTTCAAACTGACCGGTCTAGACTAAATTCTCCATCAGTGAGCTCTGCTTGCATATTTTGTAGAAAATAAATCAATTCAGTTGAACTCGAACGGTTATACTGGAACTATTGATTGTTTAACCGATCAGTAATAACCCTCGTGTTTTCATAATTAGACAGAGGACAAATGCTCAGAGTAAAATTGCGTAGCTAAATATTTGACTATCAAATGTACATCAATGTTTGTCTCTGAGAAACAAACGCAGAAAAGGTTTAGGTGCAAGTAAGTTTGGAAAAGGAGGAACTTTTAGATCCATCAACATGAACTGCTGCAGTCTTAGAACAAGACAAGAGCAGGGTTTGTTTGGTTCAGATGATGGTTTAATTAGTTGCAACCATCTTGGATTCTGCTCTGGGTTCTGCAGCTCAGTCAGCTGTTCCATCTGTTGGTTCTGTGGCACAGTCTGGACGTCTTGGTGGTTTCCATCTTTGGAAATCACTACTGACATGTAAGAGACGCTAAAAGTAATCCTGTTGGATAATTTGGGGTTTCATCTTGGGTGCAAGAAGGCCATGAAGGTGATACGAAACTTCCTGGAACTTTAAAGACTAAAGTATTAAAAGTACAGTAAACAAAAACTATTTTGCAACTGAATTGTAGAGTAATGGGCCAGGCTTGGTTTTCATTCCAACCATATTTCTTCTTCCCACTGGTTCAATGTCTCATGGGGCTAACCCAGCATTGGGAGCCGTATACTGCAGTATTTTAGCGAAGGGTGCCATGTTTCATTATATGGCTGTTAAGAAAGGTGGATTCGAAAACCCTGGTGCTTACATTTCTTTGTAAGAGTCGGTGCCAAAAACATACTGCATAAAATGTAACCGGCTCGACCCAAGAATGCATTGATTTCAGCAGCTTACTGAGTCCTAAGCTAGCAAGATACTTACCTAAGAAAAAATGCTATTTGACAGCTCGCATTTAAAGCGGTTTTAGTTTAATACATTTAAACATAATCCATCAACCCAAGAGGCATGTGTAAGATAAGATTGTTAATAATGAAGACCTGTACAAAACGTATTTTGTTCCTTAGAGTGACAAGTTTGCCCACATGGCCTCCGTCAAAAACAGGCTGTCGCTAAAGACGCAGCAAAGGACAACGTGTGTTTTCTTGGTCGGATGTTTATTACGTCAAATGGCCTTCTTGTTCAGGTGTTAATGACATAATTTTGCAGAGTAGATAAGCTGACAAGTAGTCATACGTGCATAATATGAGCAGTTGTTTGTGATTAGTGGAGAAACACAACCATTATAATCCCTCTTACAGGTTTGAGAGCCTCAGCTCTGCCAGCTCTTCAAGATCCCAGATAAACAACGACTTTGCTTGTTGCACACAAACAAAGTGCAGAGGTTTGCAACATAGACATATTCAGAAAAATCAGTGTCCACATCAAGAACAAACAATCCCCACCACATACACTCTGGCACAGCGTGAGTCCGTAGTTATTGCACTGGAAGGCAGACTAATAGCTCCCCTGTCCTCAGCTGAACTGTGGGGGAAACCATTCAAAGCGGTTTACACAGGAAAGGAATGAGCAGCCCAAATTATAATAACAGCTTCATTCATTAAACTCTGTGCCAACACACACGCCTGCTGAGGGGAACGTCTCCTGCTCTTCAAAGTAACTCTTTTATTATTATTTATTTTTTTCAGAAGTTGTACTGTCCTCATCTCACCTCTGCAGCTTCACAACTCAGATTTGTAAGGGAGAGCGTTCATGTTTGCTATTTTAAGTCTCTACGGACAAATCGTTGATGATTTGATTCACCAATGCGGGACACCTGCTGCTGTTTCCATTAGAAATATGCGCAAACCTTTTCCATATCCTGCCAACGTCGAAAAGCACATTTTCCCTAATGCGTCGTTTCCATTACACAAGAAGTTAAATTAAAATCGCACGTGAATAAGCTAGTTAACACAACAAGTCATTAAAAAATCACGCAGCGAAGGATGTAAACGCTTACGTGAGACATATTGATAATTCAGCCAAGGCCAGCTAAGCCACTAACTCCTTATTCGGAGCCGCTGTGTGGCGGTTTGGGGAAATTGTAGTCGGTAATTTCACAGAAAAGTTATGAATACAATACGTTCAAATGAGACGCAACTTTTTATTTAAAAAAAAAAAAAAAGTCATCCTCCTTCTACTTCCTGTTGTCTTCTGTGTCGTCTCTGCCAGTAGTAACGTGCAGCTGATGATCACGTGACTCGTGTGACGTGAAAGAAGTGTTTTGTTTCGATGAGGCCGGAAAACCACTTCATCCTACCACAAGACCTTTCTATCGAAAACCACGAGTTTTTTTCAAAATTGTTGTGTTTCTATTGAATTTATTTTCATAATTTCGATATTTGCGCAATTCTGTGGTCAATGGCAACGCAGCAAGTGGTATTAAGAACGAGTGTACCGTAGCTGTGTTTCCATTCACCATGTAATTGCACAAATTGGAATTCCGAACATAAATTTGCTTAATGGAAGTATGCCGATTAAAAAAAAAACAAGTTCTCCACTTTTTTTAATAAAATTAAACTGTCTGGGCTACATGGGATTTAAACTTCCACTAGTTTAGGCTACTTAAACATCTCACACCTGATAAAAACTACAAATCATTCCGAAAATACAAACTAAAACTCCAATGCAGCTTAATTTGATTTTAATTTGAGTACAAACAAACAAACCAATTTCATTCTGTTCTCAGCATGTGGCAGCATTAACATCAACATGCAGATGAAGACTCAGTGTTTATCTGAGAGAACAGTGGTGAATATGATGACTATATTTTGTCTGCCTGTACTGACGCATGGAAACAAATGTTGTTTCTAAATGTTTTATGCACCATTGGCCTTTATTGAACAGTAAATAGACAGGAACGGCGTGCGGCGGACGGTCCAAGACCGGGAATCGAACCAACAACGTTGAGGACTGTAGCCTCCACACACAAACCTAACCTACAAAAACTTATAAAGAATAACAATTTCGATTGTGTCCCATGTTTTTATAGATTTTTTTTTATTTTACCACAATAAAAGAGAATGAGCACCAACATACCATGTAAATGCATATTTAAAATCATACGCTAGTATGAAGGGCATTTTTAACTGATCTTGAGCGTTTTTCAGTTTGTGATCTTAAAAGCACCGATCGACCTCTCCTTCTCTTTCTGCATATAAATACAATACATGCTGTTACTACTTTCATTATATTGTAGAAATCAGTTCTCACTTTGACATTAAAAAGTTTTGTTGTCAAAATAGCCCACTTTCGTTGACCTTGATTGATTTGTAGTTTTTTTTCCCCACTGTGTGTCCTATTAAATAAAAATTCCCTACTGTTGGTTTGGCTCATTACGAAGTTTACTACAATATTTCTTTCATCACAAGTTATTCCGAAGTCTGGGGGGGGGAAAGAAAAAAAAAAAGAAGTTGTTTTTGTTCTTAGAAAATGAATTATCATGCCACAGTCGGTTCCATCGTCAGAGGAGAGTTGAACATGTTAGCCTTTTCGGGCCCATTGCTCTGTCATGTTAACACGATAGATGAATGAAATCAGACCGAATTGGAGAATAAGTGTTATAACAAAAACAATAATAATAAAAATGAGCCAAATTCAGAAGATTATTCCGTTTTTAATTATCTTTTAAGCTTAAGGACTTTTCCACTTGCAGGCCTCCCTTTATTAAGATCATTTACGTCCCTTTCTACCAGTTATGGCTTCTTTTTTTTTCTCTCTCTCTCTCTTCTTTGATGTCATTTCAGTGTGGAAAACAAAGAAAATCTAAAACGGATCACTTTTGACTGGGACGAATTCAGTGCCAACATCGTGTTGTTTTCTGGTCCGGCGCCGCCTGGTGGTGCCGGGTTCAAATCCCAGCTGGAGCCTTTCGCCACTACGCACTAATAAAACACGACGCATCTCATGGATTCCGACTGAAATCCATTTAAAGTATTTGTTTGTCACAAACTTAAATGGATACGTGGGGAAAGTGTTCATGGGACGCGCGTAACTTTCTAATCCGACCTACGCAGTTATGTTCAAAATTATTCAGGCAGAGTTAGATCTGAAGTCATCTTTAGTTAATGTGTTGAACCAGAGTCCCAAATTAATGTTTTTAGGTGGAGACAAAGGATTAGGGTGATGGCACAGAACTCAAAAGTTTTTTTGGACGTGCCATAAATATACAAGAGGAAAAATGAGGATAACAATTCTAAGAAAGGGTTTATTGCTTTAACACCAATATATCTATACATATTGCTGAGAAGAGCATAAATACTTCATGCCTTGCACCTTCTGATGAAAATTTAAGCTAATGTGATTTTTTTTCTTTATTTTTGTTATGTTCAAAATTTATTATTGCTCAAGAGAGCTGAAAAACGGCTATAAATCCGCCGGCGCATTTAACGATTCAACCATTCTGGACTCACGCACGTTAAGTCAGCCTGACCTTCTGCCGCAGGACGAGCGGCGTCGACATCACTCCTGCTCGAGAGCAAAGCTCTTAATTTTTCATTTCCACCTTAAGACCGCGGATAAACAGAACATCTGGTTTTAGTCTCAGCAGTCGTTAAATAAATCTTCTCAAAGCAACACGTTTCCTTTCTTAACTCCGCGCGTCTTGGCGCGCCGCGCGCCCTGGCGCCGCTGGAGACCGCAAAGGGTTAAACGGGGTTACCAGCAATCCCTTTAACAGGCAGGTGCCCCCCCCACCCCCCCTACCCCCCTAGGCCCCAACCCCAAGTGGAGCTCCGACTTATTAAAACAGCTTCTTCCTGCATCGCAGGAGCAACTCCTAATTGTCTTATTGCGAGTCACTCGAGGAGTGATGGCCGCAGATTAGGGAGCGAAGAGCAAAACCGCCAGCGCCTTCAGCGACTTCTCCGGGACTCATCAGCTCAGACCGCGTCAGGTTGCGTCCTATCGCCCGGCATTTCTTTGAACAAGTGTAAGTGTGTTTTTTTTTTTTTTTTTTTTTTTAAAGGGGGGAGCTGGATCACAGACCCGCAGCTCTGTCTCCGATCTTCACCACTTGTCGAGTTGAGATGCGCTGGATGCTGTTTCCACGGTGGATCTGGTTCCTGGCGTGCGCGTCCGCGTCCGCGCGGATGGAGCTCGGCGGCGCAGCTCTGCCCAGTGTCACCTACTCGCACGCGGGCATCTGCCCCAATGAGATGAACCCCAACCTGTGGGTGGATGCCATGAGCACCTGCACGCGGGAATGTGAATCTGATGAGGTAGTATACCTTTTTTTTTTTTTTTTTTTTTTTTTTAAATCACCGGTATATAAAAGAGTTTTAAAGTTTGATATCTGTATTTTAGGATTATAAATCGTAAAGTATTCACACCCTTTGAACTTGTTCGTGTGTTTTTTCCTTATGAGTACAGATTGAAAGACCGATACATAGTATTACATAATTGCAACATGAACGAAAATCGACACATCGCGGTATTCCATTTTCCTTCTTCTTCTTTTTTTTTTTTTTTACAAATAAAAATCTTTTGCGTGCCTTTAGCCCCAAATTTAACTGTTTGGAAAAAAACAGCTAAAGCTCAGTCAGAGTACTACTGACTCTTAATATGATTTAAATCTGGACTTTGACTGGGCCACTCTCAACACCTGCATCCAGTATGAGCTGCACTATTTCCTTATTGATCTGCCTTTAAATTTACGGTCAGGTGAACCTCCACCCTTGAGACTCCACCCACGACTCATGTTTTTGCGTCCACTAACCAGTTTTCACCCCATGCATCACTTTGATGACTCTGACCAGCTTCCTGTCAGTCTACCTGGTCATGATGCCACCATGTTTTAGGCTTGTTGTTAGTTTTCTGTCACACAGTGTTTTCCAAGCAGCCTTGAACCTTCAAATTTGATCTCCTCAGAACGTTTATCTATAAGTCATCTGAAATTGAACTTCCTATGGCTTTCTTTTCTCTTGTTACTCAAGTAGTGCACAACTAATAGTTGTCTTGTCAACCTGAGCGTGGATCTCAGTTCTTCCCATTACCATGGAGCTGTCGGCTGCTTTTCTGCCTAACGCTCTCTTTGCATGGCTTCTATGTAGGTTTGGAGTTGTGCTCACTCTTTTCATTCTTGGAAAATTGATTGAAAGGTGCTTCATTGACACGTTCAAAGAAGCACCTTAAATTGCTTTTAAACCTTTTCTCTAGCCAATCTGCTTGGTCTTCCTTATGTTGCTCATTTGCTAATATTCTCTAATATTCTGAAGCCTCTCCCATACTTTATCCAAAGTGTTGAACTCTATTCTCCTTAGCTGTCAAATTGCACAATGTCAAATTGTGCAATTTGACATTTTAGAAAAAAATAGTTTTTTGATCAAACGTTTTGTCTCTAGGATGAGGATAGGTTTTTTTATTGGCCATATAAAAATTGGTTTATTTCGCAGAACTGCAATAGAAACACTTTTTTCATATGATCACCAACCACATGTTGCCACTGGCGCAAAACATCAAAGAAGACGCCAACAAGATGGGGATCGTGGTGCGGCGTGTTTTTTTAATTACTCATCGCGTGAACAAACTTACTCACCTGTGGTTTTAGTTGTGCTTCTTATTTAATGGAAACATCACAAATGTGAAATCGTAATTTTCAATATTAACGGAATATTGACAAAGTTTCGCACACATTTGTTATGGAAGCGCAGCTATTGAGGTAGATGCGTGACGAAAATTGTCTTCTGCTTCTCGACACCAGGCCCTGGTTGGTCTATTTGGACAGAGCTCTATGCGATATATTGTGAGATTGGTGACACATTTGCGGACGGCAATGTTGATCTTACCCTTCAGTCCACTTCCACTATATGGTTTTTTGTGTCGGCGACACAAATACTTTCGAGGATCGCTTATCATGTACGTCATTCAAGTTGAGGACTTAGGTACAGTTGTACAATTCTTCGTCAACTGGCATTGTCATGCTCAGCCAACATTGTCCCTTCCTCCACCTGTTCAGCAAATTTACACATGTTCATCTCTAAGGCTCCTGCCGCTATGTTTTAGTCTGAAATCATTATGGATACTGAAATGGAAGGAGTGTTCCCCAGGTGGTCTGCGCCATGTATGAAAGGTTTGTGTGTAAATATGTCCTGCAACCCTTTGACACTGCATTGACTGTTTGGTTACGGGTGAAACATGAGAGAGTAAAATACACACAATTGGACTCTATATGCCAAGTTACATGAGTTCTGAAGGTAATTAATTTCAGTGGATTTTATTTATGGGTATAACAAGCTGTATAGAAATCCAAGCCTAAGATTAGTATTTCTTTAAAAAGAAATACACAGAAAATCAAGAATTGTTTAACACCCACTTTGAAATAATGTGATATTTTATTTTGGTCTTTCACAAAAAATCCAAGTAAATGAGTTGGAGCTTGAGTTTGCAACTTGACAAAATGTGAGAAAGTTCCAGGTGTTGGGCTGCTTTGCAAGGTTTCGTATTGTTTTTGTTGATTGCAGTGTGCGAAGCACTTCCAACTTCTCACTTGTAAAATCCACCCCATGCACCGAACATCCTTCATGAGCTATTTTCTCTTTGATTCTTACAGGAGTGTGAGTCCTTTGAAAAGTGTTGCCAAAATGTCTGTGGGAACCAGAGTTGCGTTGCTGCCCGCTACGCGGACAGGAAGAAGGGCCCTGTGGGAATGCCCAGGGAAGCATCGTGTGCCAGC
Source organism: Girardinus metallicus (assembly GCA_903067095.1). NCBI lineage: Eukaryota > Metazoa > Chordata > Actinopteri > Cyprinodontiformes > Poeciliidae > Girardinus > Girardinus metallicus. Next base: position 16,070 of record CAEGAE010098604.1, read on the forward strand.
TTCATGTGCACCCAGCAGGGCTCCGAGTGTGTCATCTGGGACGGCCACCCCTTGTGTAAATGCCGGGACCGCTGCGAGAAGGAGCCGAACTTCACCTGCGCCTCAGATGGCATGACTTACTACAACAAGTGTTTCATGGATGCAGAGGCGTGTTCTAAAGGCATCACCCTCTCGGTTGTCATGTGTCAAGTCCACCTTACCTGGCCCAACATGAGCCCTTCGCTTCCCCAGATGACCACGCTTCGTCCTACGACCGTCCCCTTTCAGCCCACCGTCCCGCTACTGATGGAACCTAAACAACCCGCGTTGGTCACCAGACCCATTCATCAAATCGTAAACGTGGGCGAAACAGCCAGCTTCCTGTGTGATGTCACCGGTCAACCCCGGCCTCAGATCACGTGGGAGAAGCAGCTACCCTTGGGAGTCGTGAGGGTGATCGTGAGGCCCAATAATGTGTTGGGGAACATGGTGGTCACAAACATTGGCCAGCTGGTCATATATAACGCCCGGCTGCAAGATTCCGGTGTCTATATCTGCATGGCTCGGAACCCGTCTGGTTCAGTCCAGGCCCACCACCCACTCACTGTGCTCTCAGGAGAGGTGTTCAGCACTCTGGGGCCCAAGAACCAGACTCGCTGCCTCCCTGAAGAATGCCAAAAACCCTTTGACAGCCCAGAGGACTGTGGAACGGAGCTGGAGAAAGTCAGCTGGTACTACGAGCCCAAATCCAACAACTGCTTTCCCTTCAGACACTGCCACAGCAGCAACGACCAGTCACCCAGAAAGGTGTTTGACACGTATGAGGGTTGCATACGGTGCTGTGGAACAGAGCTGTCCAGGCCCTGCGGACTACCCACCCTGCAGGGCCGCTGTAAGGCCTATGAGCCCCGGTGGGCGTACATTAGCACCATGGGCGAGTGTCAGTCCTTCATCTACGGAGGCTGTGAGGGAAATGACAACAACTTTGAGTCAAAAGAGCTCTGCGAGGAGATGTGCCCCTTCCCGAAAAACCACCACTGCAAAGCTTGCAAGCCGAGAGGCAAGATGGTGACTAGCTTCTGTAGGAGCGACTTCGTGGTCTTGGGCCGCATGACTGACATTACGCAAGAGAAAGACTCAGGCCACGCCCTCGTGATTGTGGAGGAGATCTTTAAGGATGAGAAGATGGGTTTGCGTTTCTTCGGCAAAGAACCTCTCGAAGTCACTTTCCTCAACATGGACTGGAACTGCCCATGCCCAAACATAACGGGCGCGGCCGCGGAAGGTCAGGTCATCATCATGGGCAACGTCAGCGAAGGCATGGCCGTCCTCCAGCCTGAGAGCTACGTGGGCGCCTCCAGTCCCCGTCGGGTACGGAAACTGAAAGAGATAATCTCGAAGAACACCTGCGACATCCTCAAAGCAATCACCAACACCCCTCAGTAGGATTCTCATTGCACAAGTGTAGACTTGACAAAACTGCAAACTGTTGTGAGCTAGGCCTCACTGAGGCGTTGTTTGATTCGAAAGTTCATCTTTCTTGGAATTCTTTGCTCATTGTTCTTCCCCCCAGTTGTATCTTGTTCATCTAGGACTTTGTATACTTTAGATTCTGTTTTGCTTAATAATGTAGGATGGAGATGTCCTTAATTTTTGTCTTATTGTGCTGTGAACAGGCACAATAAGACAGATTTATTTTGTTTTTCCTTTTGTCAAATCTAATGGTTTCAGATCGCTAATGATAACCTAAAAACATTTAAATGCAGTGTTAAATTGTTTTATTTATTTATAGAAGAAAAAACAAACAAAAAAAATCAACCTTGTTTAAGGTGAAAATTTGTTAAACTATAAAATTGAACAAATTTTAAAATCGCAAAATGTAACAAATGCTAGTTAATAAAATTCCTGCAATTGACCATATCTTTTGGAAAGTTGGTTTCAATCAACACCTCAGTATGGAAACGGTTACAGAGCCATTTCTAATCTCAATGCTTTTGTGGTTTTGTATTCGCCCAAGTTTTCTGTCCAATATAAAAATAGAATTTATATCAAAAATTTTAATGAACCAAAAAAAATAAGCAAAAACAACAGAAATTTATTGGGGGCAAATCCTTTTCCACTGCACTGCAGCTTATTACTAATTATTGTTACTTTTCATGAGCTCCAGCAGAATGGAGGACATCTTTTTTTTATTTTTATATAATTTAAATGGCCTTGTATGTGTATAGTCTATTATTACAGCTCTACTTCCAATCAAGAACTTTGTATATACACATTATATCAAACCAAAGTACCTGTTAAACATAATATAAGCTTTGATTTGTTTGATTAAAAATGATTTATTACAACATTCTTTTTTTTTTTTTTTACACCAATTTTGTTCTTTTTTTTATTAACTTTGCTTTTCTTTTGGGGCTATTTATTGCCATGTAGGCTTTGTATTTTGTTGTGTATGTAATATCTCTATAAATAAATGGATTTTTATAATGTGTTTTGTTATATACACATACATAACTCCATGAGAAGGATGCTTCCTGTGCGCTGACATTAAGCTCTGTCTACCTTTGTGGCTGATCTGACAAGCTGATGAAAGAGACTTGGGAGTCGTACATTCCCAGCCAACTCTGCCCCCCCAATGCTTACCCTAAAAAACTTCAAAACAGAGCCATTCATTGTAAAGACCCCAGTGGCATTGTAAAATGCTTCACCCTATTTTGATTTGCTTGCGAGGTCCAGCCTAATTGGGTGAGGAGCCCGAGTTGTAAACCTCAGATCCACTCCCGTAGAGGAGTTATGTGTTTCATGCGGTGCCAACAGACTTCTCTGGGTTCCTAGGAAAAGGCCTTGGTGGGCTACGATGAGGGTGTTCCACTTCCCAGATGAGATTCTGTTTCCCCCATCCACATCGGCAATGGAGGCAGGACATTACTACAACTACAGAGCTCCTTTACTGGCTGCTGTTGAGTGGAGAAATATTAGCTCTACAGCACTTTGGGATCCAATGACAAAGTCATCAGCAACATAAACTTAACAGCTGCGAAGTGTTCACGGGGCTGCCGGGCAATGTATCGCCTGGAAATGCTTTTATTTATGAAATGTATCCTTCAAATTAATATCACAGAAGTGAAGCAGCTACATTCTGTGTTCAATTTTTATTGTATCACTGTCGTTGATACGTTAATGTGAGAAAACACAATATATAAGAAAAGCTTGTGTTAAAATGTATACATTTCAAAACATTTTTTTCAATTTAAGTCATGTCAAGGTCATTTTTATTATTTTGAACCCAGCAGTGTGCTCCACTGTAACATATAATTTGTATTTTTGACCATAACTATGATTCACATACTTGTTAGGCTGTTTTCTTTAAAACATTACATAAACACATATAGATAGCTGAAGCCAAACCAAACAGCTGACACTTATCAAGATTCTGTTTCAGCTGTTTTTATCTTATGAAAAGTCTTTGCAACAAATTCATTATTTTCAGAAGTTGTTGGAAAAACTCAGACTTAAGGTAGGGTGTTTTTTTTAATTGTTGTTATAATGCTATCAGTGCTAACTACTCTTACCGCTTTAAGGATGGGGCTACAAACACATAAAATGTAAACTCCAAAATCATTTTCATTGTATGGATTTTAAAAAAACTTTGGATTTTGGTAAAATTCCTGCTCTTTTATTTCATAATAACAGCAGAGTCGCTAAAAAAAAAAAAAATACACCTCTGGTCATTACCTTCAAGAAATAGAGGAAGTCGTTGTTTAATCATTCTCTGGTCGATTAGCGGAGGCGGCAAATGAGGACTGGCTGCCAACTTAGGGTTAGCAAACAATAAAAAGACTTGTGGTCACAAATCATTTGATGGGCAGGTTGATAATGGGTGACTACATAAAAAAACTGCAACAGAAAGAAAACAATGACACGAAAGTGTCGTGAGAATGCTAGTTAACGTTAGCCGTCAAAAATGCTAACAGAACATTGTAACAGCACTAAAGTAAAAGGGTTTTTTCACCTCTTCTAAGTAATCAAATCTGATATTGCATATATATCAGATTAGTGTGTGTGTATATATATATATATATATATATATATA